>JAQSNX010010018.1:0-15036 GCA_029532605.1 Oreochromis grahami | reverse complement strand
CCTGGTATTTCCCGGATAAGCTGGAGGAGGTGGCTGGGGAGAGGGAGGTCTGGGCTTCTCTGCTTAGGCTGCTGCCCCCGCGACCCGGCCTCGGATAAAGCGGATGAAGATGGATGGATGGATGGATGGATGGATGGATGGATGGATATGCATTTATACAGATTAAGGATGAATATTCACAACACAATTATGTATTAAGCAATAGAAATGCTATCCGGTCTTTAAGTCTGATGTCATTAGCCATTTCCAGGTCCAAATTCCGCTGCAGATGCCAAAGTCAAAGTAACTCTTCGGCATTGCTGAGAGTTACTAAAGTTGGGCTAGCTGGTATATAATGATGTGCTACGTGATCGCTAGTGGCACAGCTATGTTAGCATAACATAAACACAGTGAAGCTGGAGGATGAGCGCTAACTTTTTTCCACTTGATAAAAGTTAATGCAAGGATTTCTGATGGTTAGGCCAACAGTGATCACAGACTGTTTTTAGGGGCTTGTTCAGATTAAATAGAACAAATAAAAAGCATTAAAACATTTTAACAGCACAACATAAACAATGAGAAGCATGATGAGGCAAATTCGATAATATTCGACACATCTGTAAAGCAGAAATATCAGTAAAATACACAGGAAGTAATATGACTGAAATATTAATAAAAATAATATAATTGATGAATAGCACACTTTTGTGTCATTTGTCAACACCATTAGAAAAAGGGTCAACACCGTCAGACAAAAATCCTGATGGTGTTGACATCTGATGGTGTTGACAAAATACCCTACTTTCTCTCATAACACATCTTTTTCTGACAGAAGCCATCTTGTTTTTCATCAGTTGCTTATGCCCTTTACAATCTACCTAAATTGAGCTCTTTTTACAAAAAAAAAATTAAATCTTGCATTTCATCGACTTTGGTGTTGATGCGCTATGGTTGTGACATAGAGTTTTATCAGAAAGGTATGCAATAAATGAAATATTGCATACCATATATATAAACTTTAACACCCAGCACGCCCCTGCGGGCGGTTTTAGCCTTCAAGCTCGGGTCCTCTACCAGAGGCCTGGGAGCTTGAGGGTCCTGCGCAGTATCTTAGCTGTTCCCAGGACTGCGCTCTTCTGGACACAGATGTCCGATGTTGTTCCCGGGATCTGCTGGAGCCACTTGCCTAGCTTGGGAGTCACCGCACCTAGTGCTCCGATTACCACTGGGACCACCGTTACCTTCACCCTCCACATCCTCTCGAGCTCTTTTCTGAGCCCTTGGTATTTCTCCAGCTTCTCGTGTTCCTTCTTCCTGATATTGCTGTCATTCTGAACCGCTACATCGATCACTACAGCAGTCTTCTTCTGTTTGTCTACCACCACTATGTCCGGTTGGTTAGCCACCACCATTTTGTCCGTCTGCATCTGGAAGTCCCACAGGATCTTAGCTCGGTCACTCTCCATCACCCTTGGGGGCATCTCCCATTTTGACCTTGGGACTTCCAGGTTATACTCGGCACAGATGTTCCTGTACACTATGCCGGCCACTTGGTTATGGCGTTCCATGTATGCCTTGCCTGCTAGCATCTTGCACCCTGCTGTTATGTGCTGGATTGTCTCTGGGGCATCTTTACACAGCCTGCACCTGGGGTCTTGCCTGGTGTGATAGACCCCAGCCTCTATGGATCTTGTACTCAGAGCTTGTTCCTGTGCTGCCATGATTAGTGCCTCTGTGTTGTCTTTCAGTCCAGCTTTGTCCAGCCACTGGTAGGATTTCTGGATATCAGCCACCTCCTCTATCTGCCGGTGGTACATACCGTGCAGGGGCCTGTCCTTCCATGATGGTTCCTCGCCTTCCTCCTCTTTCTTGGGTTTCTGCTGCCTGAGGTATTCACTGAGCACGCTGTCAGTTGAAGCCATCTTCGTGATGTATTCTTGGATGTTCGTTGTCTCATCCTGGACTGTGGTGCCGACACTCACCAGTCCCCGGCCGCCTTCCTTCCGCTTAGCGTACAGCCTCAGGGTGCTGGACTTGGGGTGAAACACTCCATGCATGGTAAGGAGCTTTCTTGTCTTCATGTCAGTGGCTTCTATCTCCTCCTTTGGCCAGCCTATTACCCCAGCAGGGTACCTGATCACGGGCAGGGCGTAGGTGTTGATGGCCCGGATCTTGTTCTTACCGTTCAGCTGACTCCTCAGGACTTGCCTGACCCTCTGCAGGTACTTGGTGGTTGCAGCTTTCCTAGCGGCCTCTTCATGGTTCCCATTCGCTTGCAGGATCCCCAGGTACTTGTAACTGTCCTTTATGTCTGCAATGTTGCCTTCTGGTAGTTCAATCCCCTCAGTTCTGACTACCTTCCCTCTCTTTGTTACCATCCGACTATACTTCTCCAGTCCGAATGACATTCCAATGTCATTGCTGTATATCCTGGTAGTGTGTATCAGTGAATCGGTGTCTCGTTCACTCTTGGCATACAGCTTGATGTCATCCATGTACAGGAGGTGGCTGACAACCGCTCCGTTCCGTAGTCAGTATCCGTAGCCAGTCTTGTTAATGATCTCACTGAGGGGGTTCAGGCTTATGCAGAACAGCAGTGGGGACAGAGCATCTCCTTGGTAGATCCCGCACTTGATGGTGACTTGTGCTATGGGCTTGGAGTTGGCCTCTAGTGTTGTACGCCACATCCCCATTGAGTTCCTGATGAAGGCTCTTAGGGTCCTGTTGATCTTGTACAATTCTAGGCATTCCAGAGCTCACCCGAAGCTCACCCGAAACCCTGGCTGATTAGGTACCACACCCGCTTTCACACCTTGTCGCATGTGATTAGAGGATCACCAGGGGGTCCTTTGTCCCTCTTTGGGGGGATACTCCCACTGGGTTTAAATCTGGGACTCTCGGCCATTTGACCTTAGAACTGAAGAAGCTTCTCGGATGAGAGGTGAAACGTCTTCAAGCAACTCAAAGAAGTCCAGACGCTTTTCTTTGCAAACTCCTTTGACTCTAGGCATTCCAGTATCCAGCTGTGGGGCATTGAGTCATAGGCCTTCTTGTAATCAATCCAGGCTGTGCACAGGTTGGTAAGTCTGGTCTTGCAGTCTCGGCTGACTGTTCTGTCTACCAGTAGCTGGTGTTTTGCGCCTCTGGTATTCTTGACAATCCCTTTCTGTGTCCCGCTCATGTATTGACCCATGTGCCTGTTCATCTTAGCCGATATGATGCCTGACAGGAGCTTCCATGTAGTACTGAGGCAGGTTATTGGTCGGTAGTTGGATGGGACCGGTCCCTTCTTGGGGTCCTTGGGGATCAGGACCGTCCGACCTTCGGTTAGCCATTCCGGGTGTCTCTCGTTAACTAGCAGTTGGTTCATTTGTGCTGCCAGACGCTCGTGGAGTGCAGTCAGCTTCTTCAGCCAGTAGGCGTGAACCATGTCGGGCCCTGGTGCTGTCCAACTCTTCATACTGGAGACCCTTTCTTGGATATCTGCCACTGTGATGGTTACTGGACCCTGTTAAGGGAGGTCGCTATGGTCTGCCCTGAGATCCACTAGCCACTGAGCATTGCCGTTATGGGTTGCGTCCTTCTCCCATATGCTCTTCCAGTATTGCTCCGTCTCCAGCCTTGGTGGTGCTGTTCTGTTATTGTTCCCTTGCCACTGAGAGTACACCTTTGCTGGTTCTGTGGAGAACAGCTGGTTTATTCTCCTGCCTTCTATCTCTCTGGTGTACCTCCTCAAGCGGCTGGCCAAGGCTGTGAGTCTTTGCTGGGCAGTTTCCAAGGCCTCAGGTATGGACAGCTTGCTGTATTTCTTATGCACCTTCTTTGTCGCGCCCTTCTGCAACTCCGTTAGTTGGCTAACCTCCCTCCGTACTACTTTGATCTTGCCCTCTAGCCTCCTTCTCCATGGAGGGTACTGCCCCTTGTGGCTGTTCAACTTGTAGCCAAGCATCTCACTGATCACTGCTGCCGTAGTAATGGCCTGTATTTATATAGCGCCTTACTAGTCCCTAAGGACCCCAAAGCGCTTTACATATCCAGTCATTCACCCATTCACGCACACATTCACACACTGGTGATGGCAAGCTACGTTGTAGCCACAGCCACCCTGGGGCATACTGACAGAGGCAAGGCTGCCGGACACTGGCGCCACCGGGCCCTCTGGTCCTATCTTTCAGGTCAGTTCCTCTCGCACTCAACGATCCTTCTCCTATCGCACTTGGGGCTATGTACCCAATCTCGGGTGGGTATTGTCAAGAGGAGAAATATTTTACTGCTATTATTTGCTGCTATTTTTATAATCATCATTACCATTTCATTATTAATAGTGATGTTGCATGCAGATGCATTCAGATGTTCAAATATATTGGTATTATATTAGTCTTTATTACAGGTCCAGTAAGAACCACGTTAAACTGTTGAGTGGAATCTGTAATTTTAAATGCTTTTCAATGCTCCTATAATCTTAAATGTTTCTGTGTAGACTGCAGGGACAGGAAATATACTCTGTGTAAAAGGAGACAGGAAACGGCAGGCTTTGCAAAAGTGAAACTGAAAGCAGAGTCTAAGTGCAAGTTAAGAGCAGGTTATTTGGTAGAGGCTCTTGATTAAAACATTTACTCAACATATTACATATATAGTTCCAATTGGGGTATTACATGTAAGGATGAGCCTCTGTCTGGTGAAAGGTCAGAAGTGCAAAGGGTGAGAGGAGAGAGTATTTAAGGACGAGACACATACACACACATAGTTTCAGTTGTGTACGTGCTGGCCTTCTGTCTAGTGGAAAGGTTACAAGGTTTAGCTGATGAAGTGAAGGGTGAAACAAAGGGCAGCAGAAGCTGACACATACATACAAACATATTAGATAGACTCATTTGAGTAGGTAAGAGTTTAATTATGTTTTGCTATAACTGCAAAGTTGGGGTGCGTACATGTTAGTCTGTTCCAGGAAGTACACCAGATGTCCCAGAGATAAGCGACAGCGAAGGCGAGCGTCCGGGGACAACAGGAAGCACCTAGGTTCGAGCCGAAGACGATGTTCTTTGGACTGTGTCAAGGGTTGACTGAACGGTTGTGGTTTTGGATTGACGTATGCTGTATTGAGTCTGCCTGACAACAGAAACCCTATAAAGCCTTTGTTCTGACTATTGTAAGGTAGTTCAACACTGATTGGGCTGTTGGACTCCACATGTGTAAGTCATTAAAATGTCGTCTAATTGCACCAGGCCGGGTCAGTTGTTATTTTTGGATTCCTCCTCAATATTCTGAACCCTTAACAGTATATATATATATATATATATATATATATATATATATATATATATATATATATATATATATATATATATATATATATATATATACACAGTGGCTTGCAAAAGTATTCGGCCCCCTTGAACTTTTCCACATTTTGTCACATTACAGCCACAAACATGAATCGATTTTATTGGAATTCCAGGTGAAAGACCAATACAAAGTGGTGTACACGTGAGAAGTGGAACGAAAATCATACATGATTCCAAACATTTTTTACAAATAAATAACTGCAAAGTGGGGTGTGCGTAATTATTCAGCCCCCTGAGTCAATACTTTGTAGAACCACCTTTTGCTGCAGTTACAGCTGCCAGTCTTTTAGGGTATGTCTCTACCAGCTTTGCACATCTAGAGACTGAAATCTTTGCCCATTCTTCTTTGCAAAACAGCTCCAGCTCAGTCAGATTAGATGGACAGCGTTTGTGAACAGCAGTTTTCAGATCTTGCCACAGATTCTCAATTGGATTTAGATCTGGACTTTGATTGGGCCATTCTAACACATGGACATGTTTTGTTGTTGCCCTGGCTTTATGTTTAGGGTCGTTGTCCTGCTGGAAGGTGAACCTCCGCCCCAGTCTCAAGTCTTTTGCAGACTCCAAGAGGTTTTCTTCCAAGATTGCCCTGTATTTGGCTCCATCCATCTTCCCATCAACTCTGACCAGCTTCCCTGTCCCTGCTGAAGAGAACCACCCCCAGAGCATGATGCTGCCACCACCATATGTGACAGTGGGGATGGTGTGTTCAGAGTGATGTGCAGTGTTAGTTTTCCGCCACACATAGCGTTTTGCATTTTGGCCAAAAAGTTGCATTTTGGTCTCATCTGACCAGAGCACCTTCTTCCACATGTTTGCTGTGTCCCCCACATGGCTTGTGGCAAACTGCAAACGGGACTTCTTATGGTTTTCTGTTAACAATTCTTCTTGCCACTCTTCCATAAAGGCCAACTTTGTGCAGTGCACGACTAATAGTTGTCCTATGGACAGATTCCCCCACCTGAGCTGTAGATCTCTGCAGCTCGTCCAGAGTCACCATGGGCCTCTTGGCTGCATTTCTGATCAGCGCTCTCCTTGTTCGGCCTGTGAGTTTAGGTGGACGGCCTTGTCTTGGTAGGTTTACAGTTGTGCCATACTCCTTCCATTTCTGAATGATGGCTTGAACAGTGCTCCGTGGGATGTTCAAGGCTTGGGAAATCTTTTTGTAGCCTAAGCCTGCGTTAAATTTCTCAATAACTTTATCCCTGACCTGTCTGGTGTGTTCTTTGGACTTCATGGTGTTGTTGTTATAGCTTTTACACAGCCAAAGAAACGTCAAGCAGACAACTGGTTATCAGAAGTGTGAGATGCTCCAAATATACTCCGGTGTCCTTATATATTTTATAGCAAGAGTTTATTAAACTTCAACAAAAAAATCTGCAAATTTCATTAAAATTTAATAAACTATCATCTTGTCTTTATTTTTAGTTAGCACATATCTTAAACACTTCAAGCTGTAAGCTAATGATAGTTATATAAGAGCAGATGCACGCTGGCGCAGTAAGCTGTACGTTTTACGTCCAATGGATGCATGATCTGATTAGTCGACTAATCGCAAAAATAATCGGTGACTAGTCGACTATCAAAATAATCGTTTGTGGCAGCCCTACTCCAGTGATGCAGCCGATCACTGCAGTGTCGTCCGCGAACTTCACAATGATGTTATCTTTGTTGGAGGCGACACAGTCATGGGTGCACAGGGTGTAGAGCAGGGGTCCCCAATCCCAGTCCACGAGGGCCGGTGTCCCTGCAGGTTTTAGATCTCACCCTGGGTCAACACACCTGAATCACATGATTACTTCATTATCAGGCCTCTGGAGAACTTCAAGACATGTGAAGAAGGTAATTTATCCATTTAAATCAGCTGTGATGGATCAAGGACACATCTAAAACCTGCAGGGACACCGGCCCTCGTGGACTGGGATTGGGGACCCCTGGTGTAGAGGATGGGGCTGAGGATGCAACCTTGTGAAACTCCAGTGTTTGTAATAATATTGGCTGAAGTCCTGTTTTTTTAAGGTTAACCTAATAATGTCTTTTGTTTTGCTTTGTTTATTTAGTTTGTAATGTGTATGCAGATTATTTAAAAATACCTTTATGTTATGTTTTTTGAATATTTGGTATTAAAACGCAGCATTCTGATTACAAAAGTGTGAAAAATGGTGAATCTCCTTGTATGACCTTCCTTTGTCACAGTTTGTGGGTTGCACACAGCCTTGGATAATATGAAGCAGACCCTTGCAGACATGTAAAGCATGAAGTGGCCCTCAGACCAAATCACTGGTATGTGCATATCTCATCAATCATACTTCAACTCTCTATAAAGCTCACACATTTTCAGTTTTCATTGACAGTGTCAGAAAGGTAAAGGTTTATATTTCATGATTACATAAAATATTAAACATCTCAAAAACTTACAAGCATATTTATTGTTCAATCAGCTATTTTCACACTGCCATAAGACCTCACCTGAGGGGGTTTAGGTCCTTCTGGCTGCATGCTTGCTCTGCTGCTGCTGCCACTGGGACTGTTCTGTTAAAAAAAAAAGAGAAAAGCACAGATAAATTAATTTGGCTGATAGATACACAGTGTAAATGGGGAAGCAATAACATTGCAGTATTATTAGTTTTTACTTACCGGTTGCTTGGAAAGAAAGTCCCTAATATCCCCCATGTTCTTTGATCGTTTGGGAGGCATTTTCTCCTGCAATCATGAACATAGAAGCAGAGTATGTCAAGTGCTTGTTCTTAAGGCAGAAAAAACTACGGTGTTTCAAACAGTTTTGTTGTCCAGAAGACCCACATTGAAAGTACACACACCTCTGTTTTCTACTGTAGTCGTCAGGGAGTGATGAAAGACTTCAGATGTTGATATCCTGATAAAAATAAATAATTAATATCTAAAAATTTCCAGAAATGAAAAATGCTGAAAATGCCTGTTGGCACACATTATGAGCAAATACTTGGAAAATGTCAAAATACAACTAACCATGGATGTCTTATGGGTTTCTCCAAGTTTCTCCAAACTGAGGCTTAGTTGCTTTTGGAAAATACACTATACAAGTAGCAACAAATCGCCCACCAAAAGTCAAAAGTGTGTGCTGCTTGTACTTACTCTTGAGCCTCTGAACTAATCAGCATAGAGCCCTGCCCAGCAGCTAAGGTTGCTTAGAAGGACTTACACCAGAAGAAGTACATTTTTTTCTTTTCCTATAAAGGTCTAACAGGAACATTTTCTGCTCTAGGAAACCAAAACATGGCCCATCATACTCATTTTTGTGTTGGATTTGATTTAATTTTGTAACAAACTAGATATAGCAGTATGTCTGTAAGGGGGTAATTTAGCCCAAAAACATGAAAAGCAAAATAAATGCTCAACAGGTATAAATTGTTATGAATTATTATGGTACATTAAATATCTTAGATTCCAAAATTACAACCAGAACGAAGCTGGGCCATGTTAAGATAAGACTGGTCTAATAACTGTATGAAACACATTTCCTTCGTGCGTGTGCCTGATGCATGCAAAAGAAAGGCTGCAGGAAGCACTTTGTTCTTCAGAGTCTCAATGGTTTGGTTCAGCAAAGAACAGTGTCTCTTTACTAAAGCTGCATTTGTGCCGGGAGATGCTCATCTAATCTCCTATAAAGTTGTCTACTGACTGGCACAGTCTCAAAAGCCGCACAACTGCCAAAGAATTAATACTCCCTGTGCTGTGGCTATGGTTTTCACTATGATTGATGACACAGCAGCCAGCAAACTATGGGCTATTCCTCTGTCCAATAATACAATCAGCAGGCAAATTTATATGTCAAAGAGGAGCACCTTAATGATAAGGTGCGTGACAGCCGCTTTTCTCTGCAGATGGATGAAGTTTCAGATTTAACTGTTACAACTTTCTTATGAAACCTTGTGGCATACCTCAGTGACATGTATCTGAAACTCAATGAACTGGATTTCCGCTTCAGCTTTTGTTGATGCACAGTTAAAGTGGCTTTGTTTAAAGCGTATGGCACAGCACTGTATACTGCCCCCTTGTGGTCATCCTACAAACAATGCAGCATGAAGAAGCTGCATGTTGCATATAATGATGCAATAAGGATCTTTTTTAGGATAGGGGGCAGCCCAGTTAGATGTTTGCAGCTGTGGGTGTTTGGACTTTTACAGCACCTTTAAGAAATGTAATGTTCACATTTAGAGGTGTGTGCAGCTGCTTTTTCTCTGCAGATGGATGAAGTTTCAATGGCTCCAGTAACAGTATCATTTTAGCACTGTCAGATCTGACAGTGAGTGATTCCCGTTACTCATCCAGTCTGAGGAAGCACTAGTTGAAGTTTTTGTGTATTTATTTATTTCTTTTAAGTAATTGTGTATTTTATGTATATTATGGTTTTATATTTTTACAATGTTTGATCATTTATATACATATTTTCATTAAAGTTTATATGTTTTGTTTTGTCTTGTTTCTATTGACATAAAGTCGGTCAATAAAGATTGAATTGAAAATTACCAGATTTTAGCACGTTGTCATGGTCCCTGCGATCGCGCTTTCTCTCTGCCTCTCTCTGCCCTCTGTGTGTGTGCGCGTGCGTTTCTCTCTTCTCATCACTGTGCCTGTGCGGAGCTCATGTTGGGCTCCCGCCTTTGGCCAACGTACCTGCAGTTAATCCCCCATGTAACAGATTTCCCGGACCCGTTCTGAATCCTGAGCCTTGGACCACCTGAGCGTGAGTGTTGGGAGTTTGGCGTGGAGTTTGCGTGTGAGGAAGGAATTCCTCGTGGGGAATGAGAGGAGCTGAGCGAGTTTAGACCCCTGGAACGCGGACCCTCCCCCTATCTGCATATAGAACCTTCCGGTGTTGTTTAATAAAGAACTGTTTAACTGTATTCCTCAGTCTGCGCCTGAGGTAGTCCCGCCTGCCCTTACACAGGTATTTCTTAAATCCAGCTTCACACAGTATTTAATCTAGGTCAGTTTTTGAACAGGTTTCAGTGGTGTAAATTAGCCTATATCATCTGAGATACACACACGGGTGAGAAAGTTACAACTCACCTTCCAGTCCGGCTTCTCCAGATGTTTCTCCGCTCAGGCTGAGAGAGCCGCTGACTTTCACAAACACGCACTGAAAGCAGTTGGGAAGTGGAGCAAAGAGCCACAAGGTTTTGTGACAGCAGCTCCTAAAGTTAAAGATCGGGTGAATAAGAGCGAAAGTTGGGCGAGCGCTCAGTCCGCTGACCGCTTCGACGCTAGAGTGAGTCAGAGCAGTCAATACTGGCGCCTCTTCACCGGGAACAAATCCGCAAATAGCCCCGCCCATATCTGTCAAATTCAACCCAATTGAATGACAGAGACAAATCTGCTCAGCATGAACCTATGGCGGGAGTGTGAGTGTGACATACATTTTTGTGGCTTGTTAACATGTTTCTATTTAATAATTAAACTGTTTCATTTAAAACTATAGTTTAAAAAAAAAAATGTCCTGGCTAAATTACACCACAATAACTCCTACGTTAGAGCAATGACTGTCATATCCAACCGATTGCGGGAGTGTGATTGTGACGTTAATTTCTGTGGATTGCAGTGGTGGGCAGATCAATCCAAATATCAACAATATCGCTTGATATTTGAAGTTTGTATTGATATTAATCAGTACCACTGTAATGAGATTGATACTTTCGTTTCTGTTTCTCGCCTGTATGCACTGCTGCGGTTTCATCAAAGAGGCAAGCTGGCTGTCTGTGTAAGTGCCGCTGCTTTGAAGTGTCACAGCAGGGAGCAGGCGCAGTTTGCTCCTCCCCCTCCCCTCTTGTATTTTAATGTACTATAGTGTCAGGTGACTGAGCAGCGCTAGGCAAGCAGGCATGCTCAGCTAGCTTTATGCAGCAGAGTGATGCATTGTAGTGTGATTTTACATAACAGTGAATGATTAATAATTACAGAAAATGCAAAGCATACGTGATTGTGTTCAAATCTTTCAAAATCTGAAGCCTGAAACTTTATTATGAAGCAAGTTCAACTTCCTCAGGTTATCTGGCTTCATTTAGCCTAACATCAACAGTGAGGTTGGGTTAGCTAAGTGATTACATGAAACTCAATGAATCAAAACAGGATTTCTCAATCTAGCCATAAGCGCGTACACATAAAACTATCAGCACTGGTGAGATACGACCAATCAGAAACACAGACAGAGTCGCATGTTTTAGTGTGTATTCAAGTTAACTGGCTCATCATTACTCTGTTATTAATGCATGAGTAGATCTGATTATAAATAAAGCTGAGTAGTCCACTGATTTCATGTGTTTCTTAGATATTTAATGTAGAGTTCAGACCCTAACAGCCGGATTAAGGCGCAACATGGACACTTTCAGGTTGGGAAAGAGAAGTATCGTAGGGGATGATATCAAAAAGCCTTGATCTCTCTGTGGCCTTTAAGTCTTTTTTTAACTGTTTAAATTATATTCTTGAAGAATTTTTTATCTGGTGTTTTTAGTGCTCTCTCTTTTAGGAAAAGGTCAAAGAGGACAGTGGAACTGCTTACATCAAGAAGGTTATGAATAAAATTCCTCTGAAAATCTATTTCTTTTGTTGATGCTGTGTACTACCAGTATGTCAAAACTTCAGACCCTCTGTTGTGGTTGAAATAACTCAAAATAAAAACTCCCTTTAAAGTTCTAATAAAATTGGACCATTATAGCGAATGTCTTTTGTGAAAATAAATCAGTTTGGCATTTTTTGGTTTTCAGAGAACAATTCTGATTGCTATACTGTTGGACAGGACAGGGGGGGAAACCCTTTACATAGTTGTAACCGGGTCATAAATTACATATTGTTATAATTACACAAAATATGTTCTAGACCCCAAACCATTCCTTTTATACCTGACTTTTAGTACCTTCAAGCCTGTAGTTGTGTTCATTATCAGTTAGAGCCCCTCCTCATTTTTCTTCTTCTTCTTTGGTGCAACCCTATAAATACTTTTCTACAATTCCCCTGTGGGAGCGGTTGGTGTCATTTATTTCCCAACACTGTACAACACACATATAATGTATATTTAGCCACCCTGATGTTTCTGATTGTGCTTTTAGTTTGTTATCATTGTGCCTGTCTTTGCTAGATGCTGTAAATGTGTAGTACGTGTGTGCCACATACAGTGGGATGCAAAAGTTTGGGCAACCTTGTTAATAGTCATTATTTTACTATAAATCGCTGGTTGTTACAATAAAAAATGTCAGTTAAATATATCATATAGGAGACACACACAGTGATATTTGAGAAGTGAAATGAAGTTTATTGGATTTACAGAAAGTGTGCAATAATTGTTTAAACAAAATCAGGCAGATGCATAAATTTGGGCACCACAAAAAAAGAAATGAAATCAATATTTAGTAGATCCGCCTTTTGCAGAAATTACAGCCTCTAAACCTTTCCTGTAGGTTCCAATGAGAGTCTGGATTGTGGTTGAAGGTATTTTGGACCGTTCCTCTTTACAAAACATCTCTAGTTCATTCAGGTTTGATGGCTTCCGAGCATGGACAGCTCTCTTTAACTCACACCACAGATTTTCAATAAAATTCAGGTCTGGGGACTGAGATGGCGATTCCAGAACGTTGTACTTGTTCCTCTGCATGAATGCCTTAGTGGATTCTGAGCAGTGTTTCGGGTCGTTGTCTTGTTGAAAGATCCAGCCCGGCGCAGCTTCAGCTTTGTCACTGATTCCTGGACATTGGTCTCCAGAATCTGCTGATCCTGAGTGGAATTCATGTGTCCCTCAACTTTGACAAGATTCCCAGTCCCTGCACTGGCCACACAGCCCCACAGCATGATGGAACCACCACCATATTGTACTGTAGGTAGCAGGTGTTTTTCTTGGAATACTGTGTTCTTTTTCCTCCATGCATAACGCCCCTTGTTATGCCCAAATAACTCAATTTTAGTTTCATCAGTCCACAGCACCTTATTCCAGAATGAAGCTGGCTTGTCCAAATGTGCTTTAGCATAGCTCAAGCGGCTCTGTTTGTGCTGTGGGCGGAGAAAATGCTTCCTCTGCATCACTCTCGCATACAGCATCTCCTTGTGTAAAGTGCGCCGAATGGTTGAACGATGCACAGTGACTCCATCTGCTGCAAGATGATGTTGTAGGTCTTTGGTGCTGGTCTGTGGGTTGACTCTGACTGTTCTCACCGTTTGTCGCTTCTGTCTATCCGAGATTTTTCTTGGTCTGCCACTTTGAGCCTTAACTTGAACTGAGCCTGTGGTCTTCCATTTTCTCAATATGTTCCTAACTGTGGAAACAGACAGCTTAAATCTCTGAGACAGCTTTCTGTATCCTTCCCCTAAACCATGATGGTGAACAATCTTTGTCTTCAGGTCATTTGAGAGTTGTTTTGAGACCCCATGTTGCTCCTCTTCAGAGAAAATTAAAAGAGGAGGGAAACTTACAATTGACCCCCTTAAATACTCTTTCTCATTATTGGATTCACCTGTGTATGTAGGTCAGAGGTCACTGAGCTTACCAAGCCAATTTGAGTTCCAATAATTAGTTAGGAATCAATGAAATGACAGCAGTGCCCAAATTTATGCATCTGCCTGATTTTGTTTAAACAATTATTGCACACTTTCTGTAAATCCAATAAACTTCATTTCACTTCTCAAATATCACTGTGTGTGTCTCCTATATGATATATTTAACTGACATTTTTTATTGTAACAACCAACGATTTATACAGGAAATAAAATATAACACCCCACCTTGTGTCTCAAATTTGATTGATGACCCTAGCCTTGACCTTTTGACCCCACCGGAAGTGTGTAATATGATCCATAAGCGTGAAGTTGCATCCGGAGGGGGGACTCGGAAGTGTGTAATATGATCCATAAGCATGACACCTGTTGTGAAAAAAAAAGTTTTCTCCCTTAGAGGGAGGGGGTCTGTGGAGGGAGGAGATTAAAAACAGAGAGGGCCGGCGCACTATGCGCAGACACAAGATGGATCCTTTTATTCTGCACCCGTGCGTTCCTCTGTACTTGGACGGGAAGAGATCTGGGGATCAGAGAGGGAGGGGTTCCTGAGACATGAGGGTGACGCATCAGATTTCTGTTGAGTCAGTGCTGTATAGAGAGACAGAGCAGCAGTTAGTTTTCCACAGACAAACTCATAGTTTGAATGTTTAAATATTATGACAATTTTCTCAGTAAGGAACTATTTCTTTTTTCAATAGCGGATGTAATTTTACTTTCTTATATTACAGGCACAATAAAGTAAAAAACTTTAAGATTATCTGACTAGTAACGGATTACATATATATATATACACATATATAGTGCCGTGTGGAGGAAAACTTCTAGCGCTTGTAATGGGAAAAAGAGTGACTTCCTATTGCCTGTAGAGAACCATTTCTTTCAATAGTATTTTATTTTCTTCTACAGACGCAATAAAACCTTTAAGATTATCTGCCTAGCAACAAATTGCATTTTTTTATAGAGCGGGTGGAGGCAGGCTACACCATCGTTTGTAACTGAGAAAAAGAAGAACTTTCTATCCGCTTGTAACCTACAGACCGCCCACCTCGCATGTGTAAAGTAAGGCTTAGAGGGAAAAAAAGCACTGCGCATATTCAGAAATCGGCCTTACTTAAACAATTAAAACACCCTCGGATGAGGTATTTTGGTTTTGTGCAGCCACTCCTTCTCAGACCAAAGTAAAGAGTTTTTT
>JAQSNX010010016.1:0-11441 GCA_029532605.1 Oreochromis grahami | reverse complement strand
GCCTTACCACAACATACTTCAAATACAACGAAGGCTTCTACAGACAAAAACATGGCTGTGCCATGGGCTCCCCTGTGTCACCTATTGTAGCCAACCTTTACATGGAGGAAGTGGAAAGAAAGGCTCTTGGCTCTTTTAAAGGGAGAGTACCCAGCCACTGGTACAGATATGTAGACGACACCTGGGTCAAAATCAAGACACAAGAAGTGGAATCCTTCACTGTGCACATTAACGCCGTGGATAAAAACATCAAGTTCACCAGGAAGACACTAAGGATAACTGTTTGCCTTTCCTGGACTGCGCTGTGCACATTGAAGAGAATGGCAACCTCAACATTGAAGTTTACCGGAAGCCCACACACACGGACCAGTACCTCCTCTTTGACTCCCATCACCCTCTGGAACACAAACTTGGAGTAATTAGGACCCTACACCACCGGGCAGAACTTGTTCCCTCTAAGCCTGAAGGGAAAAAGAAGGAACACACACATGTAAAGGAAGCACTGAAAACATGTGGTTATCCTAACTGGGCGTTCATAAAGTCAGCAAAGAGGCACAGAAAAGAAGATCAGACACCAGCGAGGGAGGATAAGAAAGACAGACGCAACAACATTGTCATCCCCTATGTAGCCGGTGTATCAGAGAAACTCAGGAGAGTTTTCTCCAAGCACGACATCCCAGTGTACTTCAGACCCAGCAACACACTCAGACACAAACTGGTTCACCCGAAAGACAAAACTCCAAAACACAGACTGAACAACGTGGTGTATGCTGTACAGTGCGGTGAGGAATGCCCGGACCTCTACATTGGAGAGACCAAACAGCCACTTCACAAGCGCATGGCACAACATAGAAGAGCCACCTCCACAGGACAAGACTCAGCAGTCCACCTGCATCTTAAGGATAAAGGTCACTCTTTCGAGGATGCCAATGTTCACATATTGGACAGAGAGGACAGATGGTTTGAAAGAGGAGTGAAAGAGGCCATCTATGTCCACTGTGAGCGACCATCTTTGAACAGAGGCGGTGGTTTACGACACCAACTGTCTGCCATCTATAATCCAGTTTTGAGTTCCCTCCCAGACGCCTTAACGCCCACTCACATCCTGGGCCATCTGACCTCAGGAAATCACATGATAGGGTGGGGCCAGGTTTCACAATGAGCTCACCCGAAACCCTGGCTGATTAGGTCCCACACCCGCTTTCACACCTTGTCGCATGTGATTAGAGGATCACCAGGGGGTCCTTTGTCCCTCTTTGGGGGATACTCCCACTGGGTTTAAATCTGGGACTCTCGGCCATTTGACCTTAGAACTGAAGAAGCTTCTCGGATGAGAGGTGAAACGTCTTCAAGCAACTCAAAGAAGTCCAGACGCTTTTCTTTGCAAACTCCTTTGACTACTCACTAAATAGTGTAATAAAATAATACAGCATGTATGTTTAAAGATAAATAGGAACTAATTATACAAACTGTGGCTTTCATTCAATATTTCCTTTAAAATTTCTGCATTTAAGGAACCAAAACGAGAGCATCTAAGTGCAAAAGTTAGATTAAAGATCTCTTTCAATAAATAAAACCTATATTTCTGTATAACACTGATGTCGACGTGAACATAATAAAAAGACATCAGGTATCGGTAGTTCAGCAATTTTAAACACTAGCAAAAAAACCCCGAGTGGCGACAAGAAGTACGCTGAGAACAAATCAGGTTTCCAGCAGAGCTCAGACACTAGCAGACTGGTTGTACTGGGCAGCTCCCAGTGTGGAGGAGCTCCAGGGAGGAACTGATATAGAACTTCAGTGTGAATGTGTGAAGCCGGTCAGGCTTTGTTGGCAGGACACGGAGACGCTCGCGGGTCCAGATCCACAGGTGGGAATGGGGTCAGCTCCCAGTGGTTTTCTCAGGTATCAGGTGAGAGTCAGCAGAGCCAGAGGGAGTGTGTGTGTGAACTTACCTGTTTGCCTCTCAGGTGTGTCTCTTACATGCAGCCTCTTTGCTTCTTTCAGTCCTGTTTAGTGTTCAGAATATAAATGTTTTAAAGACCACGCAAAGTTATTTACAGCTTTTTATTTGACAATTAAACATAAACCGAGCTCTCAAAAAACAGCGCTGATGAAATGTTAAATAACTGTTTACAAATCAGCTTTAAAGACTCGTTTAGTCCATAAAAAGCTTTTAAAAATCTCTTTATTTCTGATTTAAGGCCAACATTGAGGGACGACTGGTGTGAAACAGTAGATATGTACACCTGGGAAACTTAAGGAAAAATGGTTCTCGTCCTTTTAAAAGTAGCATACACAAAAACCAGACTGAAGCACTCAGAGAGGAAGATGGGAAAGAGCAGGAGGAAACTCTGAATTGTGTGAACTTTATATATACCTGATTTGGTTTACAGCCAAGTGTGACAGTGCCTTTGAAAACAAAAAGCAGGGTTTGGTTTTTAAGACATTTAACCAACAGCAGCAGGGAGCTCGGGAGCGCCAGCACCCCGATAATCTTCCTGTGGAAGGAAATCCGAGCTGATAGGATCGGAACAGCAAGCGCACGGTGAGCAGAGAAGGAAGCAGTGGTGGCTCGAGATAGGACTGAGCAGAGGAAGAGGGATTCTGCCCTCGTTATTAATGCTCAACAGACTTTGCTTTTGGACGGTTGGGGATGTTTGCATGTATTTTGGTTATGGAAAAAAACCTCTCTGCACTAAGCAGAGACCTCCAGGGTCTGCTAGGCTTCACCTCAGCTAATTGAAGACCCTGAAGTGGACTTTTGGACTGTGTTTGTGCTCTTGGAGCCTTTAATGACATTACCTGACCAATAATATGCAGTGCTGCAGTGAGGTTATTGTACTAACAGATAATCCAAGAAGTCTGAGCTCCAGCTTTGGTGAGAGAAATAAGTGTGCATCCACATAGTCTCTGGATGCACTTGATAAGCAAACTCCACCCTCCTGCCCAATTTCAACAGCCTTTAAACAGCACATACACCTGGGGCCCGTTCTTCGTACCTCGCTTACTACATCCAAGATCAAATCATGGCGCCAACTTTGAGCTTGCTAATCCGGTTGTCCGAACACACCTGTTGTTGACGATTAGTACAGCTGGATGAAGTAATCTGAGATCACTGGGTGGCTTAAAAGGGGCTACGCATCAATAGTAGAAACATTGATCGGCAACCCTGTGATTGGTCGGCGAAGATGTCGAAGGAGCGCGCTCAGTATTTTTCGGCAGCAGACCAAGAACTCTTGATTGAGGGATATCAGGAGTTTCAGAGTTTAATTAAAACGCAGGGGAACACTGCAAAGGCTGCAAAAGCAAGGAGAGAGGGCTGGCAGAAAGTTGCTGACAAATTAAACTCGTAAGTAATTTATTATATTATATTACATTATATCCTCTTTCACATTAGAGCCACAACAGGACCCACTAGAACATGGGGACAAGTAAAAGTGAAATATAAGAATATTCCACAGAATGGTAATATTTATCACTTATATTGCTTTTAGTCTATGACAAGAGACCCTGAAATAATCTGTTTGTTTGTTTATAACAGCAACCAAGAAAAGGGCAGAGCAAATAAAGACAGGTGGTGGTCCTGCACCCCCTCGTCACACCCCTTTTTGTACTGTGACATTTATTGACATTGTGGGTTTTTTTGTGTGTAGTTTGACATAACACTCCATCACTTTTACCTGTTCCCATGCAAGGGGTGACTGAAGCATGCACAGTAAGATGGGAGTAAGTATATACAGTACAGTAAGTATATATATATATAATAAAAAAAAAAAAAAAAACACCCAGCACGCCCCTGCGGGCGGTCTAACCTTCAAGCTCGGGTCCTCTACCAGAGGCCTGGGAGCTTGAGGGTCCTGCGCAGTATCTTAGCTGTTCCCAGGACTGCGCTCTTCTGGACAGAGATCTCCGATGTTGTTCCCGGGATCTGCTGGAGCCACTCGCCTAGCTTGGGAGTCACCGCACCTAGTGCTCCGATTACCACGGGGACCACCGTTACCTTCACCCTCCACATCCTCTCGAGCTCTTCTCTGAGCCCTTGGTATTTCTCCAGCTTCTCGTGTTCCTTCTTCCTGATGTTGCTGTCATTCGGCACCGCTACATCGATCACTACAGCCGACTTCTTCTGTTTGTCTACCACCACTATGTCCGGTTGGTTAGCCACCACCATTTTGTCCGTCTGCATCTGGAAGTCCCACAGGATCTTAGCTCGGTCACTCTCCATCACCCTTGGGGGCATCTCCCATTTTGACCTCGGGACTTCCAGGTTATACTCGGCACAGATGTTCCTGTACACTATGCCGGCCACTTGGTTATGGCGTTCCATGTATGCCTTGCCTGCTAGCATCTTGCACCCTGCTGTTATGTGCTGGATTGTCTCTGGGGCATCTTTACACAGCCTGCACCTGGGGTCTTGCCTGGTGTGATAGACCCCAGCCTCTATGGATCTTGTACTCAGAGCTTGTTCTTGTGCTGCCATGATTAGTGCCTCTGTGCTGTCTTTCAGTCCAGCTTTGTCCAGCCACTGGTAGGATTTCTGGATATCAGCCACCTCCTCTATCTGCCGGTGGTACATACCGTGCAGGGGCCTGTCCTTCCATGATGGTTCCTCGCCTTCCTCCTCTTTCTTGGGTTTCTGCTGCCTGAGGTATTCACTGAGCACGCTGTCAGTTGGGGCCATCTTCGTGATGTATTCGTGGATGTTTCTTGTCTCATCCTGGACTGTGGTGCTGACACTCACCAGTCCCCGGCCCCCTTCCTTCCGCTTAGCGTACAACCTCAGGGTGCTAGACTTGGGATGAAACCCTCCATGCATGGTAAGGAGCTTACCATATATATATATATATATATATATATATATATATATATATATATATATATATATATATATATATAGAGAGAGAGAGAGAGAGAGAGAGAGAGTGTTAAGTAAATAATACCCTCACGGGAGAAATCGTATCTCTCTATGAGCACACCGTCGCACTGAGCTAAAGGATCCCGTCTATCCCGCAATATACGCTGAATTCTGTAAACTCTCCTTATCAATCTTGCACCTTCCTTGCTCGCGTACAAACGGACAGGACATGGCTGCGACAGACTTCCCAAATCCACCTTCGCTTTTTTAGCCGTGGTCTGTCATCTTGATTGTCATCTTGATTACACGTAGTGTTTTACTATTACTACTCTAAAATATGAATTACATCTGAAATAATCAAATACATGAAATAGAATGATTAATAGTACATTTCCCTTTTTTTCGGAAATGACCTGTATGTATCTGTATGAAATCAATAAAAGAATCAAATACATTATCTTTAGTTACATTGATAATATTTATTTATGGAAAAACAGTGGAGAAATATCGCTCTTGCTTTCATATAACTGCAGCGGACATACCTGAGTGGCCGCGATCTAATCCTGTTTACATAAAGTAAGCCTGCTCCCGAGCAGGTTTACGCTTCCGGATCTGTTGCTATGACAGCAAGTCCCGGATGAGCTTCGAGAACCGAATGATCCAAGATCACGCGAAATCGTCAACATTCAAATCCGGCTAACTTACTTAGCGAGGTACGAAGAACGGGCCCCAGGGGCCCGTTCTTCGTACCTCGCTTATTACATCCAAGATCAAATGACACATCCAAGATCAAATCATCGGGCTAACTTTGAGCTCGCTAATCCGGTTCTCCGAACACACCTGTTGTTGACGATTAGTATACCTGGATGAAGTAATCTGAGATCACTGGGTGTCTTAAAAGGGGCTATGCATCGATAGTAGAAACACTGATCGGCAACCCTGTGATTGGTCGGCGAAGATGTCGAAGGAGCGCGCTCAGTATTTCACGGCAGCAGACCAAGAACTCTTGATTGAGGGATATCAGGAGTTTCAGAGTTTAATTAAAACGCAGGGGAACACTGCAAAGGCTGCAAAAGCAAGGAGAGAGGGCTGGCAGAAAGTTGCTGACAAATTAAACTCGTAAGTGATCCATGATATTATATTATATCATGTGATATTATATTATACCACATTATATTATATTACATCATATCCTCTTTCACATTAGAGCCACAACAGGACCCACTAGTACATGGGAACAAGTAAAAGTGAAATATAAGAATATTCCACAGAATGGTAATATTTATCACTTATATTGCTTTTAGTCTATGACAAGAGACCCTGGAATAATCTGTTTGTTTGTTTATAACACCAACCAAGAAAAGGGCAGAGCAAATAAAGACAGGTGGTGGTCCTGCACCCCCTCGTCACACCCTTTTTGTACTGTGACATTTATTGACATTGTGGGGTTTTTTTGTGTGTAGTTTGACATAACACTCTATCACTTTTACCTGTTCCCATGCAAGGGGTGACTGAAGCATGCACAGTAAGTCGGGAGTAAGTATATATATATATATATATATATGTGTGTAGAGAGAGAGGGGGGGGGAGGAAGAAAGTAAATAATACCCTCACGGGAGAATCGATATCTCTCTATGAGCACACCGTCGCGCTGACCTAAAGGATCCTGTCTATCCCGCAATATACGCTAAATTCTGTAAACTCTCCTTATCAATCTTGCACCTTCCTTGCTCGCGTACAAACAGACAGGACATGGCTGCGACAGACTTCCCAAATCCACCTTCGCTTTTATAGCCGTGGTCTCTCATCTTGATTGCACGTAGTAATTTACTATTACTACTCTAAAATATGAATTACATCTGACATGATCTACTACATGTAATAGAATGATTAATAGTACATTTCCCTTTTTTTAGGAAATGACCTGTATGTATCTGTATGAAATCAATAAAAGAATCAAATGCTGCATTATCTTTAGTTACATTGATAATATTTATTTATGGTAAAACAGTGGCGAAATATCGCTCTTGCTTTCATATAACTGCAGCGGACATACCTGAGTGGCCGCGATCTAATCCTGTTTACATAAAGTAAACCTGCTCCCGAGCAGGTTTACGCTTACGGATCTGTTGCTATGACAGCAAGCCCCAGATGAGCTTCGGAGAACCGAACGATCCAAGATCACGCGAAATCGTCAACATTCAAATCCGGCTAACTTACTTAGCGAGGTACGAAGAACGGGCCCCAGGTCTGAATAGGGACTGAACCCATAACATTGATATTACTAGCACCACGCTCTATCCCACTGAGCTAACAGGCCACGGCTCATGTTCATCCGTAACAACGCAAACTTTGTCGAGGCATAAATAACATGAAACCTTGGCCCGTACAGGGGTTGAACCCTTGACCTTGGTGTTATTAGCACCACACTCTAACCAGCTGAGCTAACCAGCCTGCCTGCAACGCAGCAAGTGAAAATAGGTCTGCCATTAAATAGAGAGAACTAATGAAACAAACAGGGTTTAAAAAAATTACACGATTCTTTGTATTCTTTAAAAATGAACTCATATTCTTGTAGCTTTCACATTTTTATTAAACCACAAGAAAGAAACCAAACTTAATGTGAGCAGGATTTATTCAGCAAAGGTTTTCTCACCTTTGGAGGAAAAGGAAAATAATTTCAGAGGCTGTGAAAGTTTCTTTATTCAGCTCACGACACATGAGTTCCAGATGCTTCGTTACTACACAACAGTTATTACAGGTTATTTTAAAAGCTGCTGTCCTCGAACATCCTTCACCTACGGAAGAGGATTAGGGCCACTGGGGAAAAAAAGTGGGCACATCTTTTTTTTCTTCTTTTCCTGAATTCTGAGAAAAAAGTCAGAATTCTGAGATTAAAGTTAGAATTCTGACTTCAATCTCAGAATTCTGGAAAAGAAGAAAAAAAAAGATGTGCCCACTTTTTTTCCCCCCAGTGGCCCTAATCCTCTTCCGTATTCATCCACTACATGACTTTCAACTAAAGCACAAAACTTAAAAATCAGACTCCTTATACTGGCTCTCATTCTTTGAGCAAAAAACATGATAAGAAACACCATAAATTTCACCATCACATCATCAACCAAAGACAGTCTCATAAAAATGAGAAAAGACACAAAGACAACATAAATCTCATGAAACTGGCCTTCTGAAAATCAGCCTATGTTTCAAGAGGTCTGCAGCATTGAAAGAGCAGCAGTAACACAAGGGAAACAATCTGTGGGCTGCATCTGTAGATTAATGGTGAATTTATTGTGTTGCCCCTCCAAAAGCTTCTGAAGTCAGGCTACTACTTTCTGTGCATCAAATACAGTCATGTATGAGTGGTTTGTAGGGATGGGTACCGGTGTCCGGGGCCATGATGGCACCAGTTCTGACATAAACGGTAGTAACCAGACCGAAAAGCAGCGCACATTTCGGTGCTTTATTTCAGTGCTTTTTTTTTCCCTGAGCCAATTCTAGCCAATCATTTTACATTTCCAGGGATAGTAGGCAGGGCCAGGTACGTACGTTCTTTTAGAGCAGAGCTACAGATTAAAAATGCCCAAGGCGAAGCGGTCAAAGTCTGGCTGTACTTCGCAGCAAAAGATGCAAACTCAGCAGCCTGCAACAAGCGCTTTAAGCTGATACTGTGATACTGTCAAAGGAGGTAACACCTCAAATCTGATGAAACACCTGGCGACGCATAGCGTTTTTTTTAAAGCTGAGAAATGCGCCGTGTTTGATAGCTTGCTGCGAGACCTCACGCCGTGCACATCTACTGCGGGTGTGGTGCCTGTTATCGGACCCGGAGTTAGCAACATCCCCCCAAGAGGAGAGTCCTGGCCCCTAGCCCTGTCAGTGTAGCAGAAATGATGAGGATGATGATGTCAGCAGCAGCCGTTCTCCTCTGCGTGAGTAGCTTCATGTTGTTCGTGTGTAATTAACGTTGAGTAGGCTAACCACGTTATTACATTAATGCATGTAAGGTGAACTAGCAAACACCGTCGTAGTTACATGCGGCTGTCTTCTTGTTTGATGGCAGATGCTCCCTTCACCCTGGCCAAAAAGGCTAAAATGACCAAAGAAAAAGTGGAAAACAGTTAAACATGAGAGGTTTTTGGACAAAGTTTGTGTTTTTTCCATTGTTTAAGCACTGCTTCCAGCCAAGAGTGATGCCATATATGCCCTATAGATGCAGAAAAGGCTAACATTGTTATCTTTTTACAAAAATAACAGCTGAACATGAGAGGTTTTTGGACCAATTTTGTGTTCTCCATTCTTTAAGCACCGGTTTGAGCACCGTTTAAGCACCGGCACCGTTTCAAAAGTACCAGTTTGGCACTGGTATCGGATAAAACCTAAACGATACCCAACCCTAGTGGTTTGGGATTGAAGATGATCAACTTTTGGCTTAAAATACTAATTTCTAGTTCACCACAGTTCCAGCTGTGTGGTGTCTGTATCACAGTTAAGACTGAAGTAACGGGACTCGGGTTTGACCCCTTAATGAAGGTGTAATGTCCTGTAACTTTGTGCATGAGCAACAGAAGCAGAACACGTGGGAGGGAAAACATTTTAAACCTCTGTAAAACTTGAAGAGGGGTTTTTAATCAGATTGTGCATTTCCACCAAAATTAAAGTCATCGTATTTATTTAATTTAGAAAGAGACTCAAAATAACTGCCTAGATTGCAAAGTGCCAAGACTTTGCTGGGTGGTCACAAGACCTTCAAAACCCCACTGAGCAGCTTTTCATCAGTTTCCTGAATATGGGAGGTGAGGCCGGCAAATCTGAGCCATGACCATTTGTGAGGTCATCACTTTGTCCCATGAGGTATTTTCTCTTCTCTTCTAAGACGCTCTTCTCTCCTGACCGCCGTCATGCTCGCTACTCTCAGTGACCTCACCTTTCACGTGAACTTTTCAGCTTTCTCTCCGTAGCCTTACGTCTTTAAGCCATTTCCTTGTCTTTACCACGCCCTCTTTCGCAGTCGCTCCACCTCCATCTTATCCTTTTCAGTTTTCTCACGCTCTAGCTTCATCTTCGCTGCCCTCTCCAGTCTTTCCCATTCCACCCTCTCCTCTTTTTTCTCTCTGTCTTTTTTTTCCTACTCTTTCTCGTTCTAATTTCTCCTTATCCTGTGCTTCTTCCCCTTTCTTTGGCTAGCGCTCCTTCTCTATCCTTTCCTTGTCCATCTTTTCCCCGGCAAGGTTCTCTCTTTCCTTAACAAGCCGTTCCCCCCCCATTTTCTTTTTTGCTTTCTCCTTGGCGACCTTCTCTTTCTCAATCCTTTCTCTCTCCCAATTTTTCCTTTTCCGCCTTCTCCTTCGCAATCCTTTCTTTCTCCCAAACTTTCCTTTTCTTTTGGGGATCCGTTCCCCCTCCCCGTCTTTCCTTTTTTTTTGGCGTCGTTCCCCCTCCCGTCTTTCCTTTCTTTGGGGCCCCCCCCCCAAACCGTTCCCTCTCCAGTCTTTCCTTTTTTTTGGCGATCCGTTCCCTCTCCAACCTTTCCTTTTTTTTTGGCGATCCGTTCCCTCTCCAACCTTTCCTTTCTTTGGCGATCCGTTCCCTCTCCAGTCTTTCCTTTTCTTTGGCGATCCGTTCCCTCTCCAACCTTTTCCCTTTTTTTTGGGGATTTTTCCGTTTTTCCCTTTTTTTCAGTTTTTTTCCTTTCTTTTGGGGATCGTTCCCTCTCCAACCCCCCCCCCTTTCCTTTTTTTTTTTGGCAATTTTCCCCTCCAGTCTTTCCTTTCTTTGGCGTCCGTTCCCTCTCCAGTCTTTCCTTTTTTTTGGCGATCTTCCCTCTCCAACCTTTCCTTTTTTTGGCGTGTTCCCCCTCCAGTCTTTCCTTTTTTGGGATCCGTTCCCTCTCCAACCCTTTTCCTTTCTTTGGCATCCGTTCCCTCTCCCGTCTTTCCTTTTTTTGGGGATCCGTTCCCCTCCAGTCTTTTCCTTTCTTTTGGGGATCCGTTCCCTCTCCATCTTTCCTTTCTTGGCGATCCGTTCCCTCTCCCCTTTCCTTTTTTTGGCATCCGTTCCTCTCCAACCTTTCCTTTTCTTGGCGAAACGTTCCCTCTCCAACCTTTCCTTTCTTTCATCCATTCCCTCCCAGTCTTTTCCTTTTTTGCCTTCTCCTTCGCCATCCTTTCTTTCTCCCGTCTTTCCTTTTTCCCTTGCGATCCTTTCTTTCTCTATCTTTTCCTTTCCTTGGCGATCCTTTCCTTCTCAAGTCTCTCCCCTTTTTAATCTTTCCCTCTCTGCCTTCTCCCGCTCTGTTCTCTCTCTTTCATTTGAATGCGTTCCCTCTCAAGCCTTTCCTTTTCAGCCCTCTCTCTTTCCCTCTTTCTTTTTCCTGTTTCTCCCCCTCTGCCTTTTTTCCCCCTCCCCCCCTCTTTTTTCCATTCTTTCCTTTTCTTCTCTAGCTGCCTTTTTTTTAGCAAGCCTCTCCATCTCCCGTCTCTTTTTTCTGCCTTTTTTTTGAGCCAACCTTTCTCTCTCAGCTTTCTCCTTGGCTTCCTTTCCAGCTTCTCCTTCTCAATCTTTTTCCTTTCTATTTTTTTTC
>JAQSNX010010003.1:0-10624 GCA_029532605.1 Oreochromis grahami | reverse complement strand
CTGCAGGTGAAGGTAGAAAGTGTGTGTGAGCTGATGTGAATTGAGCAGCATGGATCAGTGTGAGGACAGAGAGGAGGGAGTCCCTCCCTCTAAAAGCACTCTGTGTGGGGAACATGAGAGCCAGACCAAAGCTCAGAGGTGAGATGACCATCTCTAACTGTCCATGACTCTTCTCCATGTCACAGCTCAGCTGTCACAGTCTGGCTGGGGTAGATTGTATGTGTTGCAAAAGAGGACTCAAACGCAGACCAAAAACTGAACGTGACGTGGATATAACAAAAAACAAGCCGTTTATTGTGGCTACCAAAAAGGTACAAACAAAAGGGCATTGGTGAAACTAAACAATAACGTAAACTGGGAGAACTAAAACTCAACATGAACATGAACATGAACATGAACATGAACATGAACATGAACATGAACATGAACATGAACATGAACATGAACATGAACATGAACATGAACATGAACATGAACATGAACATGAACATGAACATGAACATGAACAACCTTAAACACGAACATGGATACCTGAAGTTGAGATGTGGATGAGCAGACGACCTGACAAGGAATGACTGAAAGCACACGGACTAAATACACACAGGAGGATAATGAGGGAAGTGGGAACACATGGAGAAAACAGCTGACACACATGAACATAAACGACCTCAGTGGAAGAGTAAAACTAAACACTAAGGACACAGGAACACAAGATCTCTTCAAAATAAAACAGGAAACATGAGACAGAGGCCTGACAACATGAACTTGACAACATAAGACTCACAGGCATGAAACGCATGAAGGGCAAGGGAGACCTCACAGGGGATGGAAGACACAAGGGGAATCTAATAACAAATGAACGTAGGAAACCTAATAAGCTTAAACATACACTATAAACATCAAAAGAACTAAAACTCAAAACACTGGGTCATAAGACCCAGGATCGTGACATCTGTACTCATATCACTGCTCCATCATTATTTACAGGAACCAGCCTGGACCTCCACCCAGCTTAAAGAATGACGAGTTAAAGGACATTGGGTCCTCTCCTGCAGAGAGGTAATGTGTGTCTAAATATTGTTGTGACTCAGTGTTTGTGAATAAATCCTCCATCATGTTTAATGTCAGCTCTTTTTCTCACATATTTCTATGTTCATATGTGAAGCGGTGTGTGTTGAACCATATATATGATATATATCATATATATCATATATATTAACAGCAGAGTTGGAGAGTTGGAGTTCCATTATATTAAATACACACCACCAGAGGGCGCTGTTAACTGTGTCACACATAATTATCAGTATGCCAGTGGTTCCCAAACTTTTTTCGCTAGGCCCCCCTTTGTTTAACAAACACATCCTCCAACCAAACACACACCCATATTTTGTTTTTTAAACTCAATTGTAGTTTATTTCACACCTCAAACCTTTTGTAAACAAATAACAGAAAACTGCAATAAATTACAGGCACGAGTAAAATAAACTATTAACTCTTTTACGCATACAAATACACTGGCATTTTTGAAAACCCGACTTTTCACACCTTTTTCTTTGCTTTTTTTGCATTTGGATCTTTCGTCCACACCTAAAGGCATTTCGAATCACCGAAAACTGAGATTTTTAAAAAAACTCCTGTAAGGTTAGAGATTTTTGAAAACTGCGTTTACGTGTGGATGAGGAATACGGAGTTTGGCACACAACGTCAAAGGTATGTGCCTTTTTTGATGTCACGCTGTGTGCCACGTTATTGTTTACATGAGATGAATTGCAGAATGTCAGATAGAGACAAAATACTGTTACTGATAATCTGACTGTCTGCAGGTTTTACACGCTTACATATACACACGCAGTTACTGTCCCTCCATTTAGAAAGGCAGAGGTGTACGTGTTTACGTGCAGTTGTTTTTTTCTTGTGTAATAATATTCAATCAATCTATCAGTACATTTTTTCAAAAAATGCCTCTCTGTGCAAAATGGATTTAAAAACATAAACAGCTGTGGGATACTGTTTGTCCGTGATTTAGACAGGGGGAACAAATTGTGGCAGGATCAGCCTGACATTATTTGTATCCCGCTGTAACTTTACTATATAAAGAGCTAACATCTTCAAACTTTCAGGAGTAGTTAGTCATTATAAGAAGTGTTTGTGAACTAAAAATCCAGAATGTGGGATACTGTTTGTCTGTGATTTCCAGAGCCCAATGTGTGCTCCAGACGCAGTGGAAACAAATTCTGCTGGGGATACCCACCTTGGTAGTTGTGCAGGTGAAGCCAAAGGGAAGATATGCTTCACCATATTTTTTAGTCTTTGGCTTGGAAGGAAGTTGACTTGGAAACATATTTGGCAATGCTTCATCTTCTGCTTTGCGTTTGGGTGGCATCTCCGTCAAAAACCACCTGTCCATTATGCTAACGGTGTCCAAGTGTTCTTTTTTTTTTTTTTTTTTCAAAATCCCCCCTTTGGGAACCTCTGCAGTATGTGAAGTTTTTCCCATAATCCAGATTGAAATTGTAATCTGCTATGAAATATACTAAATATGTAAAAAAGTAGATGTTTTGTTGTCATGTTTTACAGATCAAAGATGGAGAAGTCTGTTCAGGAGCAGCTGCTAGATATGCTGGATGATTTGGGAGAAGAGGAGCTGGAACGTTTCCACTTTTATCTGGAGAAAGGAGCTGGAGGTGATTTCACAACCATCAAAAAGAGCCGTCTGGAGAAAGCAAGCAGAACAAGAACAGTGGATCTTATGGTGGAGACATATACTACTGACCGTGTGATGGAGGCGGCAAGCTTAATTTTAAAGAAGATCAATGAAGGTCAGCCAGAGGAAAAAGAAACATTAAACACTCGGTGCAGTACGCAGACATGACATTGTCACAATTTATTTTATGAAGGTATTAAACTGTTTTAGTCTGACTTTTTAGTTTTGTGTCTTTCTCATTAATTTCTTTTAGTACAAATGTTATATTTACATGATTTTGAAGGCAGGCAGATTTTTATTTTTAAAGAGACCATTTCATGATTCAAGGTGCACTTTCCTCCAACAGGAAGTCCTTCAGCCCAGAGAGCTTCATCTCATTTATCAGAAGGTAAGAATTCATATGTTTGTCTGTAGAGACGTCAATATGGCAGAAACCCATGAAGCCTGAGCTGACCAGTCAGAACTCTGATTGTTTCCATGTGTTATCTCTGTAGCCTCAGTGTAGCTCTGCTGTATGATTAAAATCAGAGCTCCAATGAATGAAAAGTTGTTTGGTTTAATAATGTCTAACTTTAGTTCACTGCATGTAACAGCAAACAACATTAAAACCGAGGGCATGGTTACACAGCTTTAAATGAGCTGTGAGGATGGCTCATAACAGTTTACAAGAAATCTAGAAAAAACATTTAGCATGTTTGGACTCAGAAATAGTCACAGTTACCATGCTTTAGGGCCTTATATTACATTTAGAACTTCACTCTTCATGGTTTTAAATGGATTTTACATTTTAAACTGGAGTTTTTAGAAATGTTTTATTAATTCAAGTGATATAAATGAATGAACTAAAGATATTCAATATTTTAACTGTGATGTGCAGGATGTTATTAGTTTAAAATTATCAAAGTAAGTCAATAATTAATAAACAAAAAACATGTCGATTCCGACATGATTGGAATTCACATAAAATCCAGCTGTCTTCTGTCACCTCAAGGTGCCTCATGTTATAATGCAGAGATGCTACAATAGTGCAGAGAAAAGCTTAACAATGAGACAGCCCCCTTTGAACAGTAGGAAGAAAAAACTCCCCTTTAACGGGCAGACATGCTGTGGAAGAGGGCCAGAGATTTATAACAGCTGTAGATAAAGTGCTGAGTGCTGTATAAACAGGGAGAGGAGGAGGAGAAGAAAAAGAAGAAGAAGAAGAAACACCCAGTGTATCATGGGAATCCCCAAGCAGCCTACGTCTATTGCAGCATAACTAAGGGAGGATTCAGGGTCACCTGGTCCAGCCCTAACTATATGCTTTAGCAAAAAGGAAAGTTTGGAGCCTAATCTTGAAAGTAGAGATAGTGTCTGTCTCCCGAATCCAAACTGGAAGCTGGTTCCACAGAAGAGGGGCCTGAAAACTGAAGGCTCTGCCTCCCATTCTACTTTTAAATACTCTAGGAACAACAAGTAGGCCTGCAGTGCGAGAGCGAAGTGCTGTAATAGGGTGATATGGTACTACAAGGTCATTAAGATAGATGGGGCCTGATTATTTAAGACCTTGTATGTGAGGAGCAGGATTTTGAATTCAATTCTGGATTTAACAGGAAGCCAATGAAGGGAAGCCAAAACAGGAGAAATCTGCTCTCTCTTTCTAGTCCCTGTCAGGACTCTTGCTGCAGCATTTTGGATTAACTGAACAGGGCTCTAGAGTGTGACCAAATTGGTCGCAAATGCGACCAAAATTTTCAATGGTGCGACTAAAAAAAATAGTGCGACCAACTGTTCGGGTAACAAAAAAAAAAAAAATCTTCACACAAAGGCATCTGCTGTGATGTTCACAATTCTAATGAAGTCTCACATGTATCGGTACTGATAAATGATCAGCACCTGGCTGTGGCTCAGGTGGTAGAGCAGATCAGCTACTGATCAGAAGGTTGGTGGTTCGATCCTAGACTTCCCCAGTCTGCATGTCAAGTGTCCTTGGGCAAGATACTAACCCCAAATTGCCCTCCAATGCACTCATCGGAGTGTGAATGTAGTTATAATTTGCACTTAAGTTTAGAAGTGCTTGCATGAATGGGTGAATGAGGCATGTTGTATGCAGTGCTTTGAGTACTCCGGGAGAGTAGAAAAGCGCTATATAAGAATCGGTCCCATTACCATTACAACATTTCTGACTGTCTGAGGCTAAATTGAATCGTTCATGAAGTCATTACTAGTTAACGTTAAAGGGATGGTTGGCTCAATAGAGCTCTGACTGTTTGTCAGCCTGGCTACAGCTGAAGAGAAACCTAAAGTTGTTCTTATTTTCTTCAATCAGTGACGAATAGTAAGATGTTTTTAGGCAGCTAAAACATGGCTATGCCAGTTCATCAGGTTAAGTTGACACACCTTAAAATTCTTAATGAATAAATGCTACACCTCCAGTTTCCCACTGATTAAGCAGAAAGTAGTTTACAATATAAAAAAAGACACTATGTAAAAGATTAATTACTAATCATGTTTTTCAAACTGAAATGATCAGACCACTGTCACCAAGTCCTTTTCTCATTGAAGATCCTTTGAATGTTGGGGTTTTCTCTTTAATATTGTAGAGTTTTAACTCACAATATAAAGCACCTTGAGATGAAAGTTGTGATTTGGCGTTATTTAAATAAAACTGATTAAAAATAGAATTTTTAGGATTTCTCAAAAATGTCATAAAACTTCATTGTTTTTCATTTTCTTTTTTCTTTCATTCCATTATAACACATAAACACATATAACACATAAACTTGCGTTTAAAAAAAATTAAATAAAGATTTTTTTTTTTTAACTAGACAGTACTGCGTTTTATTTAAAGAAAGAGTAGTTACATTTTTTTAGGTTTTTGTTTTTAATTGTCTGAGGTATTATTGTTCAAACATTGCCTCATTTCATTGTGGGGAAAAGACATGATGGAATTCAGGGGACTATTTTTGAAAGAATCCTAAATATCTCATGAGATTCAATTAAAATAGGCAAACAAAGAGGCAAATAAATTAAGTTAATTACACTATAAACCGCAATTGGCCAATCATCTTATCTCCTTATCTCAAACTCAGAGGCTCTTCAAAACTGTCAACTTAAACTAAAGTCTAACCTGGAAGACCAGTTCCAGTGTGTGTTTGAGGGCATCGCTAAAGCAGGAAACCCAACCCTTCTGAATCAGATCTACACAGAGCTCTACATCACAGAGGGAGGGACTGCAGAGGTCAATGATGAACATGAGGTCAGACAGATTGAAACAGCATCCAGGAAACCAGACAGACCAGAAACAACCATCAGACAAGAAGACATCTTTAAAGCCTCACCTGGAAGAGATGAACCAATCAGAACAGTGCTGACAAAGGGAGTGGCTGGCATTGGGAAAACAGTCTTAACACAGAAATACACCCTGGACTGGGCTGAAGACAAAGCCAACCAGGACATCCAGTTCATATTTCCATTCACTTTCAGAGAGCTGAATGTGCTGAAAGAGGAAAAGTTCAGCTTGGTAGAACTTGTTCATTGCTTCTTTACTGAAACCAAAGAAGCAGGAATCTGCAGCTTTGAAGACTTCCAGGTTGTCTTCATCTTTGATGGTCTGGATGAGTGTCGACTTCCTGTGGACTTCCACAAAACTACAATCCTGACTGACCCTAGAAAGTCCACCTCAGTGGATGTGCTGCTGATAAACCTCATCAGGGGGAAACTGCTTCCCTCTGCTCACCTCTGGATAACCACACGACCTGCAGCAGCCAATCAGATCCCTCCTTACTGTGTTGGCATGGTGACAGAGGTCAGAGGGTTCACTGACCCACAGAAGGAGGAGTACTTCAGGAAGAGATTCAGAGATGAGGAGCAGGCCAGCAGGATCATCTCCCACATCAAGACATCACGAAGCCTCCACATCATGTGCCACATCCCAGTCTTCTGCTGGATCACTGCTACAGTTCTGGAGGATGTGCTGGAAACCAGAGAGGGAGGACAGCTGCCCCAGACCCTGACTGAGATGTACATCCACTTCCTGGTGGTTCAGGCCAAAGTGAAGAAGGTCAAGTATGATGGAGGAGCTGAGACAGATCCACACTGGAGTCCAGAGAGCAGGGAGATGATGGAGTCTCTGGGAAAACTGGCTTTTGTTCAGCTGCAGAAAGGAAACCTGATCTTCTATGAATCAGACCTGAGAGAGTGTGGCATTGATATCAGAGCAGCCTCAGTGTACTCAGGAGTGTTCACACAGGTCTTTAAAGAGGAGAGAGGACTGTACCAGGACAAGGTGTTCTGCTTCATCCATCTGAGTGTTCAGGAGTTTCTGGCTGCTCTTCATGTCCATCTGACCTTCATCAACTCTGGACTCAATCTGCTGGAAGAACAACAAACAACGTCACTGTGGTCTAAATTCTTTAAAAAGACAAAGAGTTTAAAATCTCTCCACCAGAGTGCTGTGAACAAGGCCTTACAGAGTCCAAATGGACACCTGGACTTGTTCCTCCGCTTCCTCCTGGGTCTTTCACTGCAGACCAATCAGACTCTCATACTAGGCCTGCTGACACAGACAGGAAGTAGCTCAGAGACCAATCAGGAAACAGTCCAGTACATCAAGGAGAAGCTCAGTGAGAATCTGTCTGCAGAGAAAAGCATCAATCTGATCCACTGTCTGAATGAACTGAATGATCGTTCTCTAATGGAGGATATTCAGAGGTACATGAGATCAGGAAGTCTCTCCACAGATAAACTGTCTCCTGCTCAGTGGTCAGCTCTGGTCTTCATCTTACTGTCATCAGAAGAAGATCTGGATGTGTTTGACCTGAAGAAATACTCTGCTTCAGAGGAGGCTCTTCTGAGGCTGCTGCCAGTGGTCAAAGCCTCCAACAAAGCCTTGTAAGTATATTTGTACTCATGTCTTTACTTTTAACATCCAACTGTGTCAGCAATTTATTTCACCAGGCTTTCTGTCTTTGTATGAATTCTTACCCTGAAGTTTTTGGAATTTATCCAGTACAACCTTAACCTCTTGATGGCTCAAGTACTCAAGACACTGAATCAACTATAAACTATGATCATCACTGCTGCTGTTGTGTTATCAGTCTTTATTTAAAAACTGGGAGCTGCATTTGCTAATGTTGTAATACTTTATATTCACATGCCTGCTCCTAGATACATTTTTAGTGCTGGTCTGTTTTCAGTTACAAATGTTGGTGAAATACTTTTTCATGTGCATTAAACAAAACATTTGCACTGAGAATGTTCTATAATCAAGTTCTTTGATTTACTCAGTGAATCATTTTAGCCATAGAAACATCCTTAGTTACATTTTTTAAACTTAGATTTCTGGGAACTACCCAGGATGTACTGAGTATTACTTCTTCACCCACCTGTCTCCACTTTCCATGTGTTCATGCTCCATTGCTGAATTGAACTGATTACTGAACTCTGCCTCGGTCTTCCAGTGTGGTTTTTGTTTCTTTGTTGTTTTTGTCCTGCTCTCTCCCCTCACTCCAAACTGGTTGCAGCAGACAGTTGTCCCTCCCTGATCGTGCTTTACTTCAAGTTTTTCTTTCACAGTGTTGCCAAGGAGTGTTGTCATAATGTTGGTACAGACTTTGGTGCAGCACATCAATTAATCTTTAATCTGAAATGAGCGGTTTTACCCACTTTCCCTTTAAGCACACCTTCCCTGGTCATCTCTGATATGGTTGCCATAAAATTCGATCTTGACTTAACCCCCCCCCCCAAAAAAAAACAAACAAACAAACAAACAAAAAAACAACAACAAAAAACAAAACAACAACAAAAAACCCAAGTCAGACTTCACATCATTTATTGGCAGCATGGTGCCTGTTTGTCAGCCTTTGATGATAAATTGCGCCCCATGCAGGGTGGCTCACTCCTTGGGCAAGTTTTTTTTGTTTTGTTTTGGTTTTTTTTTGTTGTTGTTGTTTTTAACTAACTTTGTAACAACCCTTATTATGGCATAAGGGGCGATCGTGGCTCAAGAGTTGGGAGTTCGCCTTGTAATCGGAAGGTTGCCGGTTCGAGCCCGACTCGGACAGTCTCGGTCGTTGGGCAAGACACTTGGGCAAGACACTTCACCCGTTGCCTACTGGTGGTGGTCAGAGGGCCCGGTGGCGCCAGTGTCCGGCAGCCTCGCCTCTGTCAGTGCGCCCCAGGGTGGCTGTGGCTACAACGTAGCTTGCCATCACCAGTGTGTGAATGTGTGCGTGAATGGGTGAATGACTGGATATGTAAAGCGCTTTGGGGTCCTTAGGGACTAGTAAAGCGCTATATAAATACAGGCCATTTACCATAGCATCGCTAGGGGGGTGTCGTCCTAGTATTGTAGTAGTTGGAGAGTCTCCTAGTGTGAGTGCAGCTGCAGCCATTACATCAGAGCATGCTGCTCTCCGTGCATCTGTTTAGAGAGACCATACCATTGTAATGGGCTGGTGCCGGTGACTACCTAACACCGGCACATATATGTACAAATACGGCAGAGCTTTGGAGACCTGGCTTGCATGGTCTTGTTCTGTTAATGCTAATGTTAAAGGTCTGTTGTTCTGTCTAACTAACTGTCTGGCTAACCTCCACACCACATGCCCGCTGGACCTACTAGCCGCTCCTTTCTCGCCAGACTGCCGTTACAGTATGGCACCCGGACATTATTCTTATTCTCTGGACCTTCATTGTCACCCAGACCGACAGACCAGCAGTCCTTGTCTGCTGTGTGAGCCAAACGCTTTAAGGTGAACAATTTTGTATCCCAACAGGATACACACTGTTCGCTGGAGGCTAAAGCTCCAGAGGCAAACCTAGCAAATTGTGAGAGAGAATCATTGGTTGACCTCCTCGAGCAATTTAGCGATATGTTTGATGGCCATTTGGGTCGCATGTCCTTAACGGAGCATGTGATCGACATGGGAGATGCAAGGCTTATTAACCCCTGTACTGCACCTCCCCAGCAAAAAACAACTAATTGAAGAACAGGTATAGAAAATGCTGGAAGATGGATAAATCAAACCCTCCAAAAGTGCCTTGCCTGTCATGATTGTTAACAGGCTGGGCTCAGACCCATGGTTCTGTGTGGACTTTAGGGGGCTGAACCAGGTAACGCGTAAGGACTCATACCCCTTACCACGAGTCAACGAGTCTCTCAACTTCCTGGCAAGAGGTTGATTCATTTTGACATTGGATCTGGCGAGAGGTTACTGGTAGGTGCTACTCTCAGAGGACTCGCGCCCCAAAACAGCTCCCTTCGGCCACCGTTGTACATAAAGCAAGGGTGCACACCAGGGTGCCAGATGCTCTGTCTCACAACCCCCTGCCTGAGTCTGAGGGTCCCCCTATTGAAATCCTGCCAGAACATGCTGTTTTCTGTGGCATAAACCTTTGTACTTAGCCTCCCATTTTAATGGAGGACTGAGCACAACTCAGGCAGCGGCAGTTGAATGACCCAGACATGGGTCAGAAGCTCCGAGACCTGGAGTTGTCCCCCCATCCGTATATCCACTGTCCTTGGTGGTCAACGACGGCATGCTCTATTACCCAGGCCCAAAACATTGGCTCAATCTTTGGCTTAAGGAGGAGCTGAAGTTGTATGCTCCTATAGCTCTCCAGGGTACCCTGTGCAATTACTATCATGACGACCTTATTTTGGACTGAAAGAGTGAACAGAATTCTCAAAACAGACATTCGTGTGTACGTGGATGATAAACACGCTTCATGGGATAAGTTCATGTCCCAAATCTGTTTCACATTGCGTTCGGCCGCCCATGAGAGTACAGGACTCAGCCCTGTTATGATGTTATATGGCAGCAAGCTGGCGACACCACTCGACCTGCTTTCAAGGCCCTCTGTGGAAAGCGAGGAGACCCCCATGCCCTATCCAGAGACGCTTAAAGCTTCACTTCAGGAGGCTCATGATCGAGCCAG
>JAQSNX010010002.1:0-12089 GCA_029532605.1 Oreochromis grahami | reverse complement strand
CACCCTGTGGTCATTGTTTTTTTTCTTAACTTCTGACAGGAGGTCCACTCTGATTTCTTCTAGTGTCTCTGCAGTTTCACCAGCTGGATAAGTGGGGCAGTAATTCACTTCAGCTTTTTTTGGCTTCTTCGCGCCATACGCAGGAGCATTTGCCATCAGGTTTATGTTTTAGGAATTCACAGTAACTTCAGGGCATCCGAGCCGTCTAAGCTTTATTCGATAGTTAGCAAGTTTATACTTCAAGCTTGTTTTCCATCCGCCATATCCAGTGACTGAACCAGGCTCTTTCAAACATGGATGGGTTGTTACAAGAGCTTCTGCGACCTCATCAAACTCCCTGTCAGAGAGGTAGACCTTGTACTGAACAATTGTTTCAGCTAAACCATCAAGAATGGCAGACTTAATTTTATGATCAGGATTCAACAAAGCTCCAGTTTCTTTGAAAGTAGCATTGGCCCTGTCCAGCTGTAGTTGAGTATCATAAGAGAACCGGGGAATGGGGAAGACATCGGGCCATGCAGTAGCTCTTGAGGACATAGATTCAGGAGAAGACAATATGTCTGTATCAAATGAGTTCCCAGGAGATGAAAGGGATGAGGAGTCATCTAGAGTGCGGGAAGTGGCAGCAGATGAGTAAAGAGGGAGCAGTGGCTCACCAGGCTCGACAGGTGGTGGGATAACCATTACAGCTATGGCCTACACCTAATATTGGCTGATGATTTAATAACTATGTTAAGCACTGTGTGTGGGTGTGTGTGTGAGAGAGACACACACACAAAAAGAGAGAGAAAGAGAAGATATTATGACAAACAAATAGTGACTAAACTGATATATACATTATTATACACACAAAAGATAATAAACCTTATATTACATCTATGTGTCTTTTTAATGTCACCAGTCTTAGAGGCCCAACAAAGTAGTCTGCCAAAGGGTATTCATCGGCAAGTTCACCAAGTTCAATTAACACAGTCTCTCTGCTTGGACATGCAGTCAGCTCAAAGGCTCTGAAATGTTCCCTGTAAGCCTTCTCACTATGAAACACAAGCTCTCCTGAACAATACAAATCTGAACAATCTCTCCAAAATCAGGCAGTCCACCTGTAGACCCATGAGCAACTATCATCCCATTTCTAAAAGTTACACCTTTGCTTGACACACACTTTGCAAGGTGGACTTCAGATGTACCAGGGAATTTCTGTGCAATAGTCTGAGCCAGGGGTGCCCAATCCCAGTCCTCGAGAGCTACTATCCTGCAGCTTTTAGGTGCATCCCTACTCCAACACAGCTGAATCAAATGGTTCGATTACCACTTCAGCATGCATTCAAGTTTGGCAAACACCTGATAACAAGCCATTCATTTCATTCAGGTGTGTCGAACAAGGATGCATCTAAAGCTGCAGGACGGTAGCTCCCGAGGACTGGGATTGGGCACCCCTGGTCTGAGCCATTTCTTCTTTCAAAACATCAACAGGAACTGTTGAGACATTTGTGACCTGTAGAGGAGTTTTTTCAATACTAGATGACCTCAGGTGATATGAAATCATGAGCTGATGCTTAGTGGCTAGGGAAAGGGGCACATTTTTAAAGCAATTGGTGTGGCGCACAACCTGCTTAAAATAACTGTGCTTGGCTTCAAAACGCATTGTCCAGAATCCTACAAGAGGCCCAAACATCCTTATCAGATGAGGATAGTGCTCTAATTAATGATGTTTTGGGAGCAGATGCACACCAGGGAAGAGTTCTTGGTGCTTTTGTCTGTGCTCAGAAATTTTTGCCTCAAGATAAGCAATGGACTCATCTGTGTGTGTTGGAGCAACCACAAGCTCGACAATGTCTTTCAAGTCCATCAGTATTTGCCATGCCATTTCACCCTCTGGAACCAGATGCCCAATTACAAACCGGATTCCAAAAAAGTTGGGACACTAAACAAATTGTGAATAAAAACTGAATGCAATGATGTGGAGATGGCAAATGTGAATATTCCATTCAGAACAGAACGTAGGTGACAGATCAAAAGTTTAATCCGAGAAAAATGTATCATTTTAAAGGAAAATATGTTGATTCAAAATTTCACAGTGTCAACAAATCCCAAAAAAGTTGGGACAAGTAGCAATAAGAGGCTGGAAAAAGTAAATGTGAGCTTAACGAAGAGCTGGAAGACCAATTAACACTAATTAGGTTAATTGGCAACATGATTGGGTATAAAAAGAGCTTCTCAGAGCGGCAGTGTCTCTCAGAAGCCAAGATGGGTAGAGGATCACCAATTCCACAATGTTGCGCAGAAAGATAGTGGAGCAATATCAGAAAGGTGTTACCCAGCGAAAAATTGCAAAGACTTTGCAGTTATCATCATCAACTGTGCATAACATCATCCGAAGATTCAGAGAATCTGGAACAATCTATGTGCGTAAGGGTCAAGGGCGTAAACCCATACTGGACGCCCGTGATCTCCGGGCCCTTAAACGACACTGCACCACCAAACAGGAATGCTACTGTAAAGGAAATCACAGAATGGGCTCAGAAATACTATCCAGAAACCATTGTCAGTGAACACAATCCCACCGTGCCATCCGCCGTTGCCAGCTGAAACTCTACAGTGCAAAGAAGAAGCCATTTCTAAGCAAGATCCACAAGCTCAGGCGTTTTCACTGGGCCAGGGATCATGTAAAATGGAGTGTGGCAAAATGGAAGACTGTTCTGTGGTCAGACGGTAGCGATTGAAGTTCTTTTTGGAAATGTGGGACGCCATGTCATCCGGACCAAAGAGGACAAGGACAACCCAAGTTGTTATCAACGCTCAGTTCAGAAGCCTGCGTCTCTGATGGTATGGGGTTGCATGAGTGCGTGTGGCATGGGCAGCTTGCATGTCTGGAAAGGCACCATCAATGCAGAAAAATATATTCAGGTTCTCAAACAGCATATGCTCCCATCCAGACGTCATCTCTTTCAGGGGAAGACCCTGCATTTTTCAACAAGATAATGCCAGACCACATTCTGCATCAATCATAACATCATGGCTGTGTAGGAGAAGGGGTCCGGGTACTGAAATGGCCAGTCTGCAGTCCAGATCTTTTTCACCCCTATAGAGAACATTTGGCGCATCATAAAGAGGGAAGGTGCAACAAAGAAGGCCCAAGAGACGATTGAACAGTTAAAGGCCTGTATTGAACTACCGAAATGGGAGAGCATTCCTATTGCTAAACTTGAGAAACTGGTCTCCTCGTACCCAGACATCTGTTGAGTGTTGTAAGAAGAAGGGGAGATGCCACACAGTGGTGAAAATGGCCTTGTCCCAACTTTTTTGGGATTTGTTGACACCATGACATTTTGAATCACCATATTTTTCCCTTCAAATGATAAATTTTCTCAGTTTCAACTTTTGTGCTGTGATTTATGTTCTATTCTGAATAACATATTGACATTTGCCATCTCCACATCATTGCATTCAGTTTTTATGCACAATTTGTTTAGTGTCCCAACTTTTTTGGAATCCGGTTTGTATGAATGGGAGCAGTCTTAACAAAGCCCAGTTTCATGGGCATTCCCACCTATTGTTGCCTTAGCTAGAAAAGTGTGTGGGATCACATGTGGCCTATTACTTGTCAGCCCATTTGTAAGGAAAATGCAGGATGGATTTGTTGAGGGTTTCAAGATTAAAATATTTATTGGATATCAGCGATGCCAAACAGCGTGCAAGCTCCACCGCACTATGCCCTCAAAAAGATTATGCATAATATCTGGAGGATAACCTGTGTGAACATTGAAGTGGGCAATAGTGACTGATAACACAAGGCTTTTTCACTCCAAAACAGCTCGTACCAGTCTCATGAGCTAATTTGACATGAGAGTCATGGAGTTCTTTTAGTCCTGAGTGTAAATGCACCTGATTTTTTTCCTCTTTTGTTTGGATTTCTGTTCTGGTTCCCTGTGCAAATCGGCAAATGTACCCACTAGAAAAGCTCTCAGTAAAACCAGCGATACTGTGAGCCCCCAGATTATCTGCTACAACAACCTGAATTGTGCCTTTAAAACATCTGCCTAGTAATGGAATGAAAATTCCCTCTTGCTCCAGAGTCTTCACATCTTGAAGAAGAGGTTGCATGACACGGTAATAACCATATTTCTTCACATCATCAGTTTTACACAAGACTGCCAAGTAAATTGATGATAGTGATGAATGTGAGCCTATAAGGCAAATTACTCACAGTCCAGTAGATGCCACAAAGCTTATGTTTCCTGCAAGAGGTACCCAAAGGATTGCAAATCTCAAAATCATCTATGTATAAACACAATAAAATTCTCGTCTAATCCCCTGACAAAAAACTGTTTTGCATGAAGTATGAACCATCCTGAGAAGAGTTGTAAGTATGGTGTTCACTAGTCCCCCTATTCTGGGCCTTGTGATTTTCAACTAAACTGTCCACAACACCTTTCCTGACAAAGAGCTGCTGCAAAGACTTAAGTACAGGCACATACTGAAAACTCCTTTTTTCCTTGGCATCAAGAATGTACTCAATGGGTTCTACAATGTTAAAGCTTTCTTTATAATACTGGTTGCGGATGTAAGTTGAGCTCAGGGGTCCCCCCTTCTCGATCGCTTTGAGCAACGGGTTAAATGTGCAGATAGCAGTGGCTATCTCTTCTAACATGGACCTTTCAGTTGTGACACTGTGTTTCTGAAACACCCTTTCTAGAATTTCAGTCGAAGAGGGGCAGTGTTGCTGAACTTAAGTAGTGCAGTTCTTCTAAGAACTCATCAATTTTTGTGCCTGGCACATGTGCAAAATGCTCCAACTTGAGCAACACTGCGGCAAAATTTTTCTCAATTACTTCAGGCAAGTTCTTAGTTACATCTGAATCACTACTTGAACATGCACTGTCTGCTGAAACTGCAGAGTTAACTTGATTACCTGCATCTTCCTCAGGATTATAAGAGGATCCTTGTGAAACTTGTGTGATTTTGACTACACCGGGCTTGAAATCTTTGAATGTATGTGGGGTGTGTTTCCTGTTCTTGTGAGAATGAAATGTTCCATATATATTTGTGTGAAAAGTACAACTTTCAAACATACAAGTAACGGTTTCACTACTTTTCAGATGAGTGCCAATGTGTAAAAAATAAGACTTCTCTGTTGGAAGATTGCTACAGGTGCACAAATGACAACTGTATGTTGATAATTGCTGCAACCTCTGGGTGTTCTGTTGAGCATGGACTCTACTTAAATGAATGTACAAAGCATTAAATGTCTTAAAAGTACATGGGCAGATTATGTGTGGGCATGGGTAACGTGGCATGCGCCGGTGCTGAAGTCTAAAATGTTTTAGTAGCTCATATCTACTAGATAGAGATCCACCCCAGATAGCAAGACGACATTGAATCTATGTTGATTTTTCATCCAAACCGTCGTATATGGTCGGGTTGAAATGCCAATGTTGTAACAACATTGAAATACTGTGGTAAACCCACAACCTTACTATAGGGACGTTGTAACGATGTTGATTCACCGTTGTTTTTTTGTCATTGATATTTGATCTATTTATAGTCGACCAGGTGACAACAACAACGTTGAGAAAACGTCTATTTATAGTTGACGATCATTCGGCTCCGGTCACCATCAAAAACCATCGATTTGTAGTTGAGCATTAAATTGCACTGCAACTGATCGGGTATAAAGTACCAGAGAAAGTAGATTTATTGTTCACTTGTTATCAATGACTTGGTCTAGTTCACCAGCTTTAGAAAATCGTGTCTTACGTGCAATTTATGTATAGTTGACCGGAAATTAAAGCAGCGATCACTTGGACTATTCCGCAGCACCCTCTCACATTGGTACATCCCCCAGGTATTCATTGTCTTCTACAGTAGAGCGGGACATTTGATTTACTCTCAGCGGAATTGACCGGAGAAGGCATCAGTTCATGCACTGCACTGGCCCGCACCACGATTAGTATAAGGTAAGAATGAATGATTTTTTTTTCCTACTCGTTATTTCCATGTTTGCATTTGAATAACAGTAAAAAAAACTCGTTAATGTTGTACATTAACGAGTTTTTTACTGTTATTTACGAGCCGGAAATTGTGTCTACTTCTTACAATCCGGCAACAAATAAACTGCACTGCGAACAAAGTATATCAACAAAGAAAACATTTTCGTTTCATAATTTCTTCGTTATATTCCCTTACAAAGCTAGCTTTAACGCTTCGAGTTTTCCTTTGTTCTTGCCGTGGCCTCGGCGCTTGACCCAGACTTTCGCTCTGTAGTTGCTTAGTACTACAAAAAATTCTAAATCTGTGATATATGATTGATAAACGTAAAGTTAACTGTATAAACGTGTTCAATGACTTTGTTACTTTTGATGATTGGAGAGCACTCGCTTCAATTCGCACACGAAAACTTTAGACTCAGTTTGAATGCCCACGTGACTGTACGTTGCACGCTGACCTAACTTTACGTTGCACGCGTACATGACTTTCCGTTTGTGCCTTGTATAATGAATAAGGCTACGTCCACACGTACCAGCGTGTTTTTGAAAACGCTGATTTTTCTATGCGTTTCCACCTTTTGTCCACACGTAATTTATGTCTGGCCGTACATTGTGTTTGTATTTCCAGGCACATTTCACGAAGCAGAACGCAGTCTTCAGAGATATCCACGTGAACGCTGTGATACGTCTGACCTTCAGTCCGAAGAAGAAACCCAGACCAGTCTTAAAAGAAAGCACAAGTAAAACCCTTTTATTCACAAACATATCTTTGATTGTTAAGAATTTATGATCTTGTCTTTTATACATATCTGTGGTGCTTGCATACTGCAATATCACCACATAATATAGTCCAAAAAGTGGAAGTTTGTAAACTTTTTAAAAATGCAAAGTTGTGTACACTTGTGCACTTCAAAAATTCATTGTATACTGTACCTTCTTGCACGTCTCTGTTTCCTGTGTGTGTTGTTAGAAACCAAACTAACTTTAGGAAACAATATGCCAAAAGCATATTTACAATTACTTAAGACCGTTTTTAATTTCTTTTCTTTAGACCAAATCCCCTGTACACATATACGGACTCAGAGGATGAGCAGCCTACAAAAAAACGGTTTCCCCAGGCCCCTCGAGTGAAAATACCAGGTAATAAAATACTGTCTAGTGTCTGTGTACATATCTGTGTCTGACACGAGGAAACTTTTTTGACAAGTTGTCTGTATTCTTAAATACTTGAAAAATTATCTTTTACTAAACAGCCCTCATCATTCTGCAGTCTGCCCCCCAGCCCACTGATAGCAACCATCATAATGCCCCGCCCAGCTTCCGGCACCTTTCGCCACTCCGGCACAAACCGACACAGCTTTGCGATCTCGCCAGCATTCAGAGTCTGATGTCTTCCCTATAGATGGTATGCTTTTAAAAAAGCTTTAAAGCTGCATCACAATGTCATTGTACTCTTATCTTAAAAAAACCCAATTTATACTCCTGAATGTCATCTTGTTGTGATTTTTTTTTTCCCTGTAGATTCCAGAGACTCTGTGAGGCCACTATTACAAGGCAAGTTTGAAAATCTTGGAATTTCACAGTTTACATGGTATAACAAATATATGTGACAGGCAAAAACTAGTAAACACTTTTAGCCGTTACAAGAACTAACAAATGAATATCCAACAAAAGGGAATAGAAATACATTGTACTGCCAATACTTTGGTTTATTCTTTGTATGACTTGAAAATCAGGCTTTAGGGAAAACTAAATGACATGTTTCTATCATCAATTACATGAAGTAAACACACAAGCACTTGCATACACATTTAAGACATGAGACACGCTAATTCCATCTCTTAAAATGTGTCTATAGGTGAGACGCTTTGCGTTGATTGGTGCTGCTGGACCACACTGGAGGTGCGAGTCCGCCGTGTAATGGTTTATGCCATTACAAAGGAGCTGGCCTCGGTACTCAACTGGGCAGGGGAAAAAACCAAGGACCAGACAAAGCAAAAAAGGGCATTTAAAGAGACAGCGCTGTGCAGATGCATATTTGGTAAGTTTTACTGTTTATTGTAGTTTTATGAGCCTAAAGTGAACAATAAAGGGATCAATTGATGTGCTGGGTGCGTTTCACATTTCCTATGTTTTTTTTTTTTTGCTATATTACTTTGTCTTTCTTAATAACAAGACTTTCATGTCCGGTTAATCTGGAGATGGAGTCTTTGGTCTTCGGCTTGTTTTGTCCTCGGGTTGTACACTTTGTACAGCCCGAGGACCCCATGTTTTCTTTTTTTTTTTCTTTTTTAAAGGATACACGGCACACCATGCTAAGACATATCACATTTTCAGCTTATAGCTCTTTGGGAATCAAATGCAGCAGTTTGCTGATTTCTGCCTGGTGACTTTCATGTTTATCAGCCTAGGAGTTTACATACTTTCTCCCTGCTGAAGACAATTAACAAGAGCTTATTCATGTGCTCTAATTCCCTTTTTTTGTTTTGTTTTTTGTGTGTGTGTCTATTTTTGTCCTAGATGGCCTGGCGCAGCAGGTAGGGGCGAACTCTGTCTGAGTTGGTCTTTGCTTAAGCAGTCCAGAAATGGCTCAGATATGCTCCAGATCGTACGGGTGGCGCGCAGACGCACATCATCCATCCCCATCCCGGAGTAAATAATAAAAAGTGACGTGAAACATAGAAATGTAAATAGGAAACTTTGTCTTTTAATAAAGTATTTTGCAAATGATACATGTCTATTGACCTTTTTTGGTTTTTTTTGTTGTTTTTTTCAATAAAAAGCAACTGTACGAAAGAGGTGGAAAATCAATACCATAGCTCAACAGTGTTTCAATATCAGAATCTGACATTGTTTCAATGTCAACAGTGTTAGAAAATATAACATAGAATCAATGTCAGGTTTCAACATTGATTCAACATCAAAACCTGACGTTGTTTCAACGTTAAAAATGGGTGCAAGAGTGACGTTGGGTCAACGTCACACTTCAACGTTGCTTCAATGACGTCGCCTGATATTGACTCAACATTGTTTCAATATTTCCTTGCTATCTGGGACTACACATCTTACACTGCCACATCCTTCACTCAAAGGTTAAATAAATAAACAACAGGCTAATCTTCATTTAAGTGAACCCTAAGTAATTAATGCCTGGACTCAATCAATCACTAAGACCCTTTCAATGTTTTTAGCCCAACTACATTCAAATCACAAACTTGATGATGGCCAATGATCCCTTTCGTCAACGGTCACTTATGGGGTTGGATGGCAGCTGCGTCCTGAAACAGATTAGATAAATCAGTCCCACAAATTTCAAATTAAAAATGATCACCTTACCTAAAATACCATTTCACAATTAAACATGTGTTATCTTAACAGGAGGGCACTGCAAGTCTCTAAGTTTATTAAGTAGACAAATATTTTATTTCAAAAAAATTAAAAAACAGAAAAAAATATCAGTTCATGTTTGGTCTTTCCTCCTCAGTGTACTAAAAACATGCATCAATTGTTAAGTAAACTACTGTGCAACAATTGCAACTTACAAACTTACACATTTCAACAACCCATACATAAAATGTGTATTTATCACAACAGTTTCTGTGGTAGAGCCCAACTAGCGTATTTGCAGAGGTTAAGTTATAAACAATATCTACATTTGAAGTAGCTATGTCTTTCATATTAGGCTTTTATACTTGTGCTAGCTTGACATTGTGCTATATTGTTGTACTAACGTGTTAGCTAGCGAAAATGGCATAAACAGACAGATTTTTAAAAAACAAACAAACAAAAAACAAATGTGAATAAATATCACTGAAAAGAATAGACAAACTAATGATATCTTTGCGCAAAAAGTATTTTCATCTGGATGGATGAAGACAGATTCACTCTTACCTTTCCAAGATGACCGCGAAGCAAACCATGTGCTTTCCTGCCTCATGTTGTTTAAAATCTCACGTGATCTTGTGATATCGCGAGTCTTTAAGGCAGCTAACCACTCTTGTTAGATTTTATCATGTCATATCAACAAGAATAAATTTAAGAGGTGCTAAGTTGGTAAATTTCATGTCGATCTTATATGATTTTATTACATTCACCTTAGAAACATAACTTCATTGTCTTCAAATTACATGTTAGAGTCATGTAAATGCAATAACCACCAAATTTCACTTTTTTGAGTGTGTGTGCACGTTCCCATGTGCCTATGTGAGTGCACGAGAGTGAATGTATGTGCGTACCTGTGTGTATGTGTGAGTGCACGTGAGTGAGTGTGCGTGTGAATGTGTGAGTGTAACAGTTTAAGCACTGTGTGTGTCTCTGCGTACGTGACTCCCTGCCGGCCATAAAACTCCATCTCCCTTCCAGACCACAGTTATAAAGTTAAATGTTGAGACCCCCACACAGGTATCCTCTGGGGAATTTCCACTGCACATTAACTTCTCTTTGTCTTAGTTTCACAGTTCAAACTGGGGAGGGTCTCCTAGGCATGTACTCCTAAATTCCTGACACACTTAGGCCTTTATTACATCCAGGGCAGTGTCAGTGTCTCTACAACAATTCTACATTCTAACACATTTCTAAACTCTGAAATAAGCTAAACATTTCTACAGTCTGTTGATGTTTTCACTCAATAACTGAACCTGAGTTTAAACCTGAACACATCAGATTAAATTTAAGGTTTAAAAAAGATCAAAATCTTTTTTTGGCCATTCAATCTCAAAACGTCCAACTCATCTCTTAAGGAAGTTTAGCCAGGTTACGTTGGGAAGTGCTACGTTGGACTGTAGGGTGACCGTAAGTAAGTGTGTCATAACTTTAGCAGTGAAATCTAAGTGAGTGTTTAACAGGTTCAGTTCTTGAGTGATCTCCACAGAACAACACAAACATAACTATCTCATCATCAATCATCAGCTAAATACTAAAGACCATCATCAGCCTTTAAAATGACGTCACTGTATAAAAATGTATATTGTACTATGGAGGAGGCAGCATTTATCTGTAGCCATAAAACCACAGCTGAGAAATTTGTCCACCTTATGAGGAACAAAGAAGCAGGAGAACAAACAGCATCAAACATTTTCAGAAGAGTAGAGGAGAGTAACTGAGTGCACTTCCTCTTTGTGATTGAGGGGATTTTCTTCTTTATATTGTGTCAGATAAAATCTGACAGCTTTTGGTTCTTCAGATGATAAAATCCATTTCATATGATGTGTTTTCACAGATGAAACCAACAAACAGTAAATAAGATCCTTCACACTAAATCCACATGACCTTCGTCTGTAACCAGCAAAGTGAAGTTTTAATCCTGCTTCAGATTAATTGTCATGATCTGTGTGCAGGAAAGGGACCCAAACGCAGACTCCAAAACACAGAAGGGAAACTCAAAAACACTCAGCTTTATTGCTGGCAAGAACAAAACAGAAACAGAAACCCGGGAATACTGGAAACAGAACTTAGAAACAGAACACAGAAGTGAATATGAGAGTACGATGTGACGACGAGCAGGAGCAGACACAGACACTGGGTCACCGACCCAGGACTGTCACATTAACATCAACAATCTGTTAATCCATCTGAAGCTCACAGACTTCATCAACCCTTCAGATTATGTACAGTCACTGTAATAAGAAAGTGCACCTTGTGTAAATGTTTTACAAATGAGGACATCATGAAACATAATCTGGTCATTATCAGGTTCTAATGTGATCGAAATATTATATTTCATGAAAAGAAGCACACGGCATATTACACTGTGAAAATATTTTTTAATTTACTGTAAGTCCACCCTTAATGTTTCCAAGGGAATTAAAAATGTAAAAAGCAGGCAGGTGCTGCTAATCAATAGGTTTCAGTTATTGATCATCAGTAAAGTGTGAGCAGCTCTGTAAAAGCTGGACTTTGTACAGTTTGCTGCTTTAGACATCCAGCTGTGTGTTAACACAACGACAAGAAGGAAAGACACGAACAATGATGTTAGAGACACAACTGTTGCTGCCCATCAGTTATAAGTTCAAGGTAAAGAGAAGCTTTAATCCTGGTTCAGATAGATTAACATTGATGACGTTAATGAAACTCACAGACTTCATCAATCAGATTACCTAAAAG
>JAQSNX010009990.1:0-12056 GCA_029532605.1 Oreochromis grahami | reverse complement strand
CCATGATTTGACTTTATGGATTTATCCAACAGCTGCTTCAAAGGACTGACAGATTCAGGATCAGTCCAAATCATCAGCACTTTGATCCACGTATGGATTGAAGTGTATTTGAGAAAATGTTGGACTGTCCCTTTATCAGTGTCTAACAGCATGTGTATGAGAGCGATGCAATGTCCATGTGTGCATGCTAAAAGAGACTGTGCTGGTCTGACCCGCCTCCTCCTTTCAGGGTGGAGCCTGCTGGAGTCCAATGGTTGACACCAGGTCTGAGGAAGTGTAAGCATGTTTTTAATGTGATTCATGAAAATACACATCCAACCATCTTCACATTGTCAAATCACTCATTCACATCTCTCATGTCAGGTGTCATCATCAAAGTGTCAATCAATGAACAGATGATGGATCAATAACTGCAGCTGGATTGTGCTTTTTCTCTCCATCAGATTCCTGTCAACTCATAATCGACACAAACACAGTAAACAGAAAACTCAAACTGTCTGACAACAACAGGAAGGTGACACATGTGGAGGAGGTTCAGTCATATCCTGATCATCCAGACAGATTTGATGTTTGGTTTCAGCTGCTGTGTAGAGATGGTCTGACTGGTCGCTGTTACTGGGAGGTCGAGTGGAGAGGAGAGGTTTGGATAACAGTGAGTTACAGACAAATCAGCAGGAAAGGAGGCAGTTATGACTCTGCATTTGGACACAACACTCAGTCCTGGAGTCTGCAGTGCACTAGCAATGGTCCTCATTTTGCCTGGCACAATGACAAAACAATATCCTCCTACTCAACCTCCTATGTCTCTAACAGAGTAGGAGTGTATGTGGACTGTCCTGCTGGCACTCTGTCATTTTACAGAGTCTCCTCTGACACTCTGATCCACCTCCACACCTTCAACACCACATTCACTGACCGTCTCTATCCTGGATTTGGAATCTGTGCTGCTTCCTCAGTCTCCTGTGTTGATTTTAGCATTGAGGTTTTGCAGAGACATAACATTAACCCAAAGATCTAAGGAACAGGTCAATAAGGCCCCAATCACAAGGCTTAGAAACTGGTTTGTGACCATCTGGCAGCTACCAATCAAGAACAAATTACTATTTGAGTTAGGAGTAGTTTCTGGAAGTTGACAGTTGCTGGGAAAAATTATTGCTTGTGCCCCAGTCACACAAGCTTAGAGACCAGTCTTTGATCCCCCCCTAACCACCTGTCAGTAGGCAAAAATGTGTATTGCCTAACCGGTTGCTTTAATAACACATTGCTGTGGTTGTGGTTTTGAATGTGTCAGGTGTGGTGAATCTGGACACAGTTATTTTCTGTTATACTTAGGGTAGTAATGTGGGAACTTCAACATTTTGTGCTATTTGGATTAGACTGCCTACTGACATTTTTGTTTTTGTGGTGCATCCTGTCATATTTGTGCATTCCAACATGAAAGTTGAATGAAAATGGCATTTTAATAATTTTTGTGACTAAAACTTTTTGTTAAAAAGTATTCTATGTAACAGGAGTGCTCTGCTTTTTAAAAAAAAATCTTTTTAAATCGTATTTTTAATTAGCTGATATTTTGACCATTTTTGATGTGTTTGACCCAAATTTCAGATTCAGATTCATCTTGATTGTAAAAAAACAGTTTATATATATATATATATATATATATATATTAATGTTCAAACCTTGCTTCATATTTCAATGTGTGAAAAAAGGGCCTTATTGTGGCTAGTCGACCATTTGAAAAATATATATAAATATTTAAAGAAATCTTCAAAAGTATTTGATATTTGTAGCTAAAAATGTAAGCAATGATTGTAAATGTTAAAATCCTGCAGAATAAAATTTGTATACAAATCAGATAGCTGAGAGGATATGTTGTAAAAATTGACTGATTTCAGACGAAGTTACACTAAAAGATTCTACAACAGGACACCTAAACTGCCGACATGTCAAATCTGCATATAGACTAAGCCTTTAAATTCTGTTTGTACATTTAATCGTTACTCCCAGTCACCGCTGTGGCTGTAGCTAAGAGAAGAAGAGATAAAACCTGCACTTTATGCATTAATGAAGTACTCAATTGTAATCCATAGATTATTTCATGTTGCAATGATAGTTATGTCTAACTGACTAAACCCCTTAAATCACACACTTCTAACACTATATTACTCTACAGTGCTTTACCTTTCACACACACTCATAGCTCTGCTTCACCTGTAGGAGTTGTGTTGATGAAGCTTGTGTGTAAGTTCAGTGAGGAAGCTCTGTGCTCACACATCTGGTTCCCAGGTGTTTGGTGGCTAATCTAAGATTTATATCATTTCCCCTTTCCCATGCTGTCAAACTCATTGTCACAATGGGCTAGTCCAATCATCTTTATGCCGGCTTTCTTCAGTTAACTTAAATTGTTCTCTGATGCATCCATCAGAGCATGAATGCGTGTGAATGTTAGTAAGTACTTAAAAATCACTTAAAGCACTTAACTGATTGGATCAGTTAAGTGCTTTAAGTGCTCTGGGAGAGTAGAAAAGCACTATATAAGAATCGGCCCATTTAGTTAGTGCTCCCTTCCTTGGCCTAAGAAAAAGCATGGGATTAGTATGAATTATATTTATCTGGCAGTTTCCAATTTGGCAGTATCAGGCTGCTCTTCTTTGTCACCACTTCCCTGTTAATGAGGCGAGCCTGAACCATAGATAGGCTGTTATAGATTTGGGCTTTCTTATGCACTGAGCATTTTTTTACTTCACTTACTTCTTCTCACTTTCCATGCATTTACACACTACTACTGCATGTCACTCCTGAGCTTCATTCATCTTTCTCTGTATTCCTCTCACTTTTCTCCCATTTGTCGTTCCTGGTCTCTCCACTTTTGTCTCTTCTTTTTTCCTCACCCTTTATCCATTCAAGGCAGATGTCTGCCCTTCCTTTAGCTTCTTTCTGTTGGAGATGTCCTGTTGACTGAGTCTTCATTAATCCCATGCAAATGTACACCTATCTGGAACAACCCTGACATATTACAAAACAATAATATGATAAACTTTTCAGATTGGAGTAGTAAAGGAATCAAATATTTAGAACATATACTAGAAGGAACAGAATTTATTTCATTTGACAGACTAGTTATACAATATGGGATCAACAAGAAAAGATTTTTAGAATATCAGCAAATTAAATCCATAGTAAAAAAGAGATTTAAGGGGACTTCCGATGACGTCACCGTAGCAATCGGTCGAGCTCTGAACTGCTCCTGCAGGCAACTTTGCTAAATCCTTAAAATTAAAGGAAAAACGCTCCAAAACACGACAACGAAATACGCTATAGACCCATGATGCCTGGACCTGGTAAAACTACCAAGGAGAAGACTAAGTCAACCACACAAACCAAGTTATCGGTGTTTAGCGGTGAAGCTAGCGCGTCTGAGGCCGGTGCAGCTAACAAGCCAGCCACCATGAGTGAACACGGCCCCGCTGATAGTGGCAACATGGAGGAGAGGCTGCAGCGTGCCATACGAGAGGAGTTTGCAGGTATTGAAAACAAACTTGCAAACACGCAAACTGCACTTTGGGACAAGTTGGAGGGCGCAGTGGCCAAGTTTTCCAGCAATGCAGGCGAGGTTGTGGCAGCCATGACTGACATGCAGAAAAAATTGTCTGAATGTGTGGGGAGAGTAGAGCAGACGGAGAAACGCATTTCAAATGTAGAAGATGAACATGTGGTGATGGGGACCACCATTTCAAGATTAGAGAAAGAAAATAAGGAACTGATGGATAAATTAGTGGATTTGGAAACCAGATCCCGACGCAATAACCTCAGGTTGGTCGGAGTTCCAGAGGGAGAAGAGGGCGCGGACACCTGTGGATTCCTGGAAAACTGGATAACGGACGTATTGGAGTTGAACACATCAAGGAGCCCTCTGGTTATCGAGAGCACACCGCATTGGCCCAAAAAGAAAGCCTGAGGAACCTCCAAGAACATTAATTATGTGCTTTCTTAACTATAAACAGAAAGATATGGTGCTCAGAGCTGCAAGATCAAAAAAGGATATTTTGTACAAGAACAAAAGGGTGAGGTTCTATGAGGACGTCGCCACAGAGGTGCACAAACAACAGAAGAAGTTTGGAGAGGTAAGACAACAACTCTGGAAGATGGGACTGAGAAGTGGCATCGTACCACCAGCTAAACTGATAGTAACATACAAGGAGCAAGTCCACAGATTTAACACGCCAGAAGAAGTCCAAAGCTTCATAAAGAAGATCCAGGAGAGCAAGAAATGAGGAAAGTATTATAAGGTCTAGCAATCTGGAGTAATGATTCATTTTGGAAAAGGATATAGTTAACTTCATCAGGGCAAAAGGTAACTAAAAGCAAAGTGGTTTTGTTTTTTCTACTTCTGTTAATTTATTTGTATTTGTTTATTATTTGATAGTTTGTTTGTTTGTTTGTTTTTTACACTTACACGGATAACTGGACAGAAATGAAAGTGAGTTTCGTTTTTTATTTTTATTCTATTCCTTTGTTTTTCATTTTCATTTATGTTTTTTTTCATGTAGTTATTTATTTATCTTTCTTTAAGGAAAACAAACAGAGGTTAATTATTGAGGGGCAGTGGAATATTAGCAAAGCTAAAGGATTCATTAAGGGAATAGGGAGCAAGGCAGAGCCAGGCATAATGCCATAGTCATTTTAAGCTAGCAGATCTTAAAACTGAGATCTGTATATGGTTAAAGTTGGAAGTAGAACATTTGAATGGGTTACCCAGGAACTGGGTGGGTGGGATTTTTTTTGTGTTTTTTCTTTTGTATGGTTTGTTCATTTAAAGTTTGTGTTTTGAGTTTTGTTTCGTTCGCACTCTCAGACGAGTTTAAGCATTTAGTAATGCATGTGAGGTGTGTTGACTCGGAAATTGGATGTTAAATGTACCTCTTGGAATTGTAGAGGCCTAAAAAGTAATACAAAGATTAAGCAAGTAATGAACAAAGTGAAAGATTTGGAAGCTAAAATAGTTTTTCTTCAGGAGACGCACTCGCTGGAGGAGGAACATATTAAGGTTGGCAGGAGGTGGCAGGGTTCGTTGTATGCAGCACTATTTAGATCCAATGCTCGGAGAGTAATCACATTAATACATAAATCAGTACCTTTCCAGGTCAAAAATGTAATTAAAGACAAATTTGGTAGATATTTGATCATCCAGGGATCACTCGTACAAGAAACCATTAATTTAATTAATGTATACGGACCAAATGCAGATGATGATATATTTTTTACTAATCTTTTTCTTACAATTTCATCACTCCAAGGAAAATGCATCATAGGAGGAGACTGGAATTGTGTTCTGGATCCCAGTAAGGATAGACTGACTGGGACTGACCAGGCACATAATAAAAGCCGAAAGACAATTCTTAACTTTATGAAGGAAATTCATTTGATTGACATCTGGAGACAGTTAAAACCTGATGATATAATTTATTCTTGCCATTCCAAAACATTTAATACATATTCCAGAATAGACTATTTCTTGGTATCAGCGAACCTCCTATCAAACATAAAGACATGTTCGTATGACAGTATATTATTATCGGATCATGCTCCCTGTAATACAAACCGGATTCCAAAAAAGTTGGGACACTAAACAAATTGTGAATAAAAACTGAATGTAATGATGTGGAGATGGCAAATGTCAATATTTTATTTGTAATAGAACGTAGGTGACAGATCAAAAGTTTATTCCGAGAAAATGTATCATTTCAAAGGAAAAATATGTTGATTCAAAATTTCACAGTGTCAACAAATCCCAAAAAAGTTGGGACAAGTAGCAATAAGAGGCTGGAAAAAGTAAATGTGAGCATAACGAAGAGCTGGAAGACCAATTAACACTAATTAGGTTAATTGGCACCATGATTGGGTATAAAAAGAGCTTCTCAGAGTGGCAGTGTCCCTCAGAAGCCAAGATGGGTAGAGGATCACCAATTCCCACAATGTTGCGCAGAAAGATAGTGGAGCAATATCAGAAAGGTGTTACCCAGCGAAAAATTGCAAAGACTTTGCAGTTATCATCATCAACTGTGCATAACATCATCCGAAGATTCAGAGAATCTGGAACAATCTCTGTGCGTAAGGGTCAAGGGCGTAAACCCATACTGGACGCCCGTGATCTCCGGGCCCTTAAACAACACTGCACCACAAACAGGAATGCTACTGTAAAGGAAATCACAGAATGGGCTCAGGAATACTTCCAGTAACCATTGTCAGTGAACACAATCCACCGTGCCATCCGCCGTTGCCAGCTGAAACTCTACAGTGCAAAGAAGAAGCCATTTCTAAGCAAGATCCACAAGCTCAGGCGTTTTCACTGGGCCAGGGATCATGTAAAATGGAGTGTGGCAAAATGGAAGACTGTTCTGTGGTCAGACGAGTCACGATTCGAAGTTCTTTTTGGAAATGTGGGACGCCATGTCATCCGGACCAAAGAGGACAAGGACAACCCAAGTTGTTATCAACGCTCAGTTCAGAAGCCTGCATCTCTGATGGTATGGGGTTGCATGAGTGCGTGTGGCATGGGCAGCTTGCATGTCTGGAAAGGCACCATCAATGCAGAAAAATATATTCAGGTTCTAGAACAACACATGCTCCCATCCAGACGTCATCTCTTTCAGGGAAGACCCTGCATTTTTCAACAAGATAATGCCAGACCACACGCATCAATCATAACATCATGGCTGCGTAGGAGAAGGATCCGGGTACTGAAATGGCCAGTCTGCAGTCCAGATCTTTCACCTATAGAGAACATTTGGCGCATCATAAAGAGGAAGGTGCGACAAAGAAGGCCCAAGATGATTGAACAGTTAGAGGCCTGTATTAGACACGAATGGGAGAGCATTCCTATTGCTAAACTTGAGAAACTGGTCTCCTCGGTCCCCAGACGTCTGTTGAGTGTTGTAAGAAGAAGGGGAGATGCCACACAGTGGTGAAAATGGCCTTGTCCCAACTTTTTTGGGATTTGTTGACACCATGACATTTTGAATCACCATATTTTTCCCTTCAAATGATAAATTTTCTCAGTTTCAACTTTTGTTCCGTGATTTATGTTCTATTCTGAATAAAATATTGAGATTTGCCATCTCCACATCATTGCATTCAGTTTTTATTCACAATTTGTTTAGTGTCCCAACTTTTTTGGAATCCGGTTTGTATTATATATACGCATAACAACTTGATACTGGAACATAGATGGTGCTTACACCAGAAATGGCTGAATGATGAAGGATTCCTCACTTTTGCAGAAAAAGAAATAGATGAATATTTTACCATAAATGGCTCACAAACATCAGCTAGTATCAGGTGGGAGGCATTCAAGGCATGTTTAAGGGGAGTTATGATTGCATATACTTCGTCGAAATCTAAAGAAAAATGCAAAACAAGACAGCAAATGGAAAAGAAAATTAAAAATCTAGAGGAACTAATATTCAAAAATAGAGTCCCATTGATAGAGAAAGAATTACTAATACTAAGAGCACAATATAATAAGGAATCGGCAGATAGAGCAGCTTCGAACATTTTGAGGTTAAATCAGTCTTTTTATGAACAAGGAGAAAAACCTGGAAAAATATTGGCATGGCAAATTAAACAATTGGAAGTACAGAAAAATATAACGTCGATTATAAACAGCGAAGGGGAAACGATAATGGATCCGATTGAAATAAACAAGGAGTTTAGAAACTATTATGAAAAACTTTATGAATCTCAGGATAGATCAGATCAAAGTTCCAGAAATGCATTTCTGGATGAAATAAATATTCCTACTATTGCTGACGAAGTAAAACAACAATTAGATGCAGAAATCACCGAAGAGGAAATAAGCAGGGCAATTAACAATATGAGATCAGGTAAAAAAGCTGGACCAGATGGATTCCCGATAGATTTTTATAAAAAATTTAAAAGTAAATTATTGAAACCATTATTGGAAATGTATCGGGAATCATTAAGCAAAGGAAATCTCCCTGAATCAGTAACAGGCTCACTAATTATTTTGTTACCTAAACCAGGAAAACCGAATAATAAATGTGAAAATTTGAGGCCGATAAACTTACTTAATTCTGATTTTAAGGTGTTGGGTAAAATATTTGCAACACGTCTGCAAGACACTCTCCCCTCAGTAATTCATAGAGATCAAAACGGTTTTATATTGGGACGCCAAGGTTTGCATAATGTAAGAAGAGTCTTTAACATTATAGAGGGACTAAACGATTCTTCTGAGAGGGCCTTACTCTCACTGGATGCTGAAAAAGCATTCGATAGGGTCGAGTGGCCCTATCTTTTTGACGTTCTGACTAGATTTGGTTACGGAGATGTGTTTCGAAGATGGATACAGTTATTATATTCAAATCCAACTGCTGAAATTTTGACAAACAAAAATATCTCTACACCAATAAGGGTGAAACGGGGATGTCCACAAGGCTCTCCGATAAGTCCATTGTTATTTATCTTAGCTATGGAACCCTTTGCTATAGCCGTATGTTCGAGTTTATCATTGACAGGAATTATGGTAAATGGAGTAGAGCATAGGATCTCGCTGTACGCAGACGATGTAATAGTATATTTTTCAAAAATAAAAGAATCTATACCTGTTCTGCTCAGATTGATAGGGGAGTTTGGTCATATATCAGGGTATGTCATTAACAAATCTAAATCATCCATTTTATTACTAAATGAAGAAGAAAGGAAAAACCCACCTATAGTAACATCTCATTTTAAGACAGTAAAGGAATTTATGTATTTAGGAATAATGATTTTGCCCAAATTAAGTGAGATCGTGGAAAATAACTATGAAAGACTTTCTAAAGAAATAACAGAGATAGTGGACAGATGCATGTCTTTACCAGTTTCTCTAATTGGTCGGATTAATATATACAAAATGAGTATACTGCCAAAGGTGCTCTATGTGTATCAGAACATTCCCCTGCCGCCTCCTGTTGAATGGTTTGGCAGGATCAAAAAGCTTGTTCTCGGTTTCTTATGGAAAAATGGGAGACCCAGGATAAGATTGTCATTGCTACATCTACCATACAACGAGGGGGGTGTCATGTGTCCAAATATTGAGTGGTATTACTGGGCATGTCAAATCAGGTCTATAAGATACTATTTTGACTTGAATAACGCCCCACAATGGACAGAGATGGAAGGTATTAATTTACATCCACCTTTACCTTTATATTTTTTTTTCAGACACAGCAGTAAACTTGATTAAAAAGACAAAAAATCCAATGGTAAAGAATATGGTCAAAGTGTTGTATGATGTAAAAAGATATATGAAGGAACCTGATGTATTGTCACAGTTTACACCTCTGTGGGGAAACCAGGATTTCAGACCAGGAAGAGAGGATAAAGTTTTTAGACAATGGTCAATTAGAGGACTCCAAAAAATCCAAGATTTGTATACAACAGATTCTCAAGATATGATGTCCTTTGATATGCTTAGACATAAATATAATATAGATGGAAAGCAATTTTTCAAATATCTTCAAATTAGAAGTTATATTCGAGCAAAACAAAATAATACCTGCACCAAACCACCAAAATCAGAATTGGAAGACATAATTAGCAAAAGCAGTTCAAAAAAGGGGCAATATCAGAAATATATAAATTAATTGGGTCCAAAGCATCTGAAAATTCGTTAGGAAGGTTGAATGCCTGGAAAAATGATTTAAAAAAAGGACATATCCATGGAACAATGGGAATTGGTTTGCACGAAAGCTCATAAACAAACAATTAATTCTAGACTTAGGTTGTTGCAATACAAATGGTTAATGCGAATATATATTACCCCGGAAAAATTAAATAAGTTCAACCCTAATATTCCAGACACCTGTAATAAATGTAATGAAGATAAAGGTAATTTTTGGCATTGTATTTGGGATTGCAGGAAGATAGGATCATTTTGGGTTGCAGTAACACAAACTATGACACAAATATTATCCAAAGAGGTTGTTTTGGATCCTGGCTTCCTTATTTTGGGATTGTACCCAGGAAACATGAGGTACACAAAAAGTGACAGAATGTTTATTGATATGGGGTTATTACAAACGAAAAGGTTAATTGCACTAAAATGGAAAGACACAAGGGAACCGAGTATCACACAGTGGATAAAACAAATGATGGCGGCTTTGCCATTGGCGCGTATAACATGTATACTGAAAAGGAAATTGGATATTTTTGAGAAGGTATGGAGAACGTTTGTGAACTTTGTAGAGGGATTTGTATTATCTGAGGAGGACGAGGACTAAGGATAATGACATTTGATTTGGGATAATGAAGTTTTAGGCCTTTAATGGAGTGATGAATCTGACGATTTTTTTTTTTGTTTGTTTTGTTTTCTTTTTGTTGTCTGGAGGAGTGTATGTTCATGTAGTATTTAGAGTGTTGGACTGTTTGCAAGTCACTAAAATGTAAGAAAAAATAATAAAGATATTGTTGGAAAAAAAAAGAGATTTAAACCGGGTCAAGTTGATCTACAAACACCACCAAGTGTGGTTCAATTTCTTACTCTTAAAACCCCCAAATTACTATTCAAAATATACAGAATGCTTTCTAAAACATCCATCCATTTGCTTCCGCTTATCCTTTTCAGGGTCGCGGGGGGCGCTGGAGCCTATCCCAGCTGTCATAGGGCGAGAGGCGGGGTACAACCTGGACAGGTCGCCAGTCTGTCGCAGGGCTAACACATAGGGACAGACAACCATTCACCCTCACATTCACTCATAGTGGCAATTTTGGATCATCCAATTAACCTATCCCCACAAGCTGCATGTCTTTGGACGGTGGGGGGAAGCCGGAGTACCCGGAGGGAACCCACGCAAACACGGGGAGAACATGCAAACTCCACACAGAAAGACCCCGGCCTGATGGTGGAATTGAACTCAGGACCTTCTTGCTGTGCGGCAACAGTGCTAACCACCGTGCCACCGTGCTGCTTTCTAAAACAGATGAATCAATATCACTTCCTATTGCAAAATGGGAAGCGGATTTATCAGTTAACTTTGACCAAAACTTCTGGTCTCAGATTTGCTTAAAAACCTTTCATCTAATTAGAAATCCCAGTCTTCAATTAATTCAATACAAAATACTACATAGAGTACACTATACAGGTCATCAGATGTTCAAGATGGGCTTTACGTCTACCAACAACTGCTCACACTGCCAAACCAATTCACCGGACAATTATATCCACGCACTTTGGTTCTGTCCACCAGTTCAGAAGTTTTGGCGCGAGATATGTGAAGACTTATCAAAGTGTCTGAAATGTAACATTCTAACTTGCCCTTTAGTGTGTTTGTTGGGCAGCTTAGATAATGTCACTCCGGAAAAGAATATAGCCCATATGGTTTTCACTGCCCTATGCATAGCCAAGAAAACAGTCCTCATGAACTGGAAAAATAAAAATAATCTTAATTCTAACCAATATAGAAATTATCTATTAGATCACATTAGTCTTGATACAGCCTCTGCCACCACATCAGATCAATTGCTCTGGGCTCCTTTGATCAGCTCCATCACCTAGTGGGGGTGGGGGGTCTTAGTTTGGTCCCACCTTCACTGTTGTGATTGGTGTGGGGGTAGGGACAGACTTAGGGCATCGGGGGGTTCCCCGGGAGCATCTTCCTTGGGGGGCTCAACCCGGGGTAGCGGTTGTAGAAATATTTAGCTTATTTTAGAGTTTAGACATGTAGGAATGTTTAGTTTGTTTTAGAGTTTAGAAATGTGTTAAGATAGAATGTAGAATTATTGTAGAGACACTGACACTGCCCTCAATATAATAAAGGCCTGATTGTGTCGTGAGCTTAGAAGTAGATTTGTAACTTGATAACTGTGGTCTGGAGGGGAGATGGTATTTATGGCCCCTAGGAAGAGACACATACCCACAGTGCTTAACTGATATACTCCCACACCTATATGCACACTCACTCACGTGCACTCATATACCAGGTATGCACACACTCACATAGACACATGGGTACGCACACACACAGGCACTCACGTGCTCGTGCACATAGACACAGACA
>JAQSNX010009984.1:0-17112 GCA_029532605.1 Oreochromis grahami | reverse complement strand
TCAGGTAGTTGTTTACATTATATAATATATTGTGTTCAGTACACGTCACTACAATGTGATTTCGGAAATGTATAAATATACGGACAACAGGCTCTTCCGCGGCAATCTCTTGTCGTCAATAAACAACGTTTAGGGAGCTCTATAGTATTCAATGAGAGGACCCTGCACGTCAATTCTCGACGCGAGGGGGGTACCCTGCGCGTCGATAAGTGAAGCAGAGGGAGCCTGACCATGCGTCACACATTTGACGAGTTGGGAGTGAGAACGTGTTGGCTTATATGTATTAACTGTGAACTTTTGCATTGATAGAAGGTGAATGAAGAGGAGTTTTGTATGAATGAAATCTACACTGACACTGTCCAAACAAAGGGTGCATAAGTTGAAATTTAAGTAAATACAATGACAAAAAGGGGGGAAATGTTAGGTCTAATTGTTGAATGTTGCCATTGTGTTTCTTAAATGTGTACAGTCTTAGTTCAAGCAGTATTATCAAAGCTATTCCTTTGATCCTGAGCACCTCTAACCACTTTGTGTTGGGGGAGGTTTTATTGTAGATACATCCTATCTGAAAGATCTGTTTCTTCTGTTGTAAGCTTCCTGCTTTTACGACCCTTTGGTCAGCAGGAGGTCTCACACACACACACTCACACACACACAAGCTTGTTTGCTATCCTCGTGGGGACATCCCATTGACATAATGGTTTCCCTAGCCGCTTACCCTAACCCTAACCATCAAAAATGAATGCCTAACCCTGACCCTTACCCTAAACCTAACCATAACCTAATTGTAACCCTGACACTAAAACCACATTTTGAGTGTGAAAATTGCTTTCAACCCCGTGGGGACCCAAATCCAGGTCCCCACGTTGCAGAAAGTCCCCACCAGTATAGTAAATGTCAGGTTGCCGTCCCCACCAGGATAGTAGAAACCCGTACACACACACACACACACACACACACACACACACACTCTTACTTATATACAGAAGTTCACACATATACATACAATGCCTTAGAACCATGTGGGCGTTGCTTTGCTGTGTTTTGTGTGAACTGTCTCTCAATAAAAGGCAGCGAGAGGAGGCCGGATTTGGGGTCATTTTCGTGCTGGACACAGAGGAGGCCTCCCTTGCGCAAGTAATCGATCGATCGCTGACTGTCTTGTTTTCATTCATGATGAATAAGTCTCTAGAATTAGCGGGGTTTGTGGGAACAGACCCAACATTACCCTTTATCCAGCCCAGTGATTTCCAACTTTTTCATGTATTTCCCACTTCAGAAGCTGAAAAAAACACCCTGATGCTTCAATTTGTATCAATCAAATCAGTGGTTCAAATGATTGCACCACTGCAATATAATGAATAAATCTAAACTTCACATAATCCTGCTAAATCAAATCATTGGTTGATTTAGCAGTCAATAAACTGTCTAGCACTTTCATATTATTTGAATAACACACAAAAAAATAATTAAATTTGCTTTTCAGGTCACTTTATTTCCTCCACTGACCGATGGAGAGCTCCTTACTACATAGTGGGATGTTGTCTGTCATAAAATTCAAACCTGGAAAGAATCTTATGATCAGGTTCATGTTGCTTTTCTTTCAGAGAGTTATGAGGATGAACTGGCTGAGAGAGCATGCACCAGTACAAGGACAGTAATGCAGAGATCACAGGGAGAAAGTACAAGCATCAGAGACTTTCCTTATATATTTATCAGCTACTCTGCAAATGGAGAAAACCGGATATTAACCCCGACTCTACTTTTTTCTATGCCTAAATGCTTTCTATCTGAAAAACTTCCTCTTTAATAGGAAGAAACCTCAGGCAGAACCAGGCTCAGGGAGGTGCAGACATGTGCTGTAACTGTTTGGGGGTAAGGGGAGGGAGACAGGACAAAAGGTGACTTGCACAGCAGCAACCCAAATACCTGCTGAGATTACACATGTCCGTGAAGGATGAGCTACACTTGGCTTCCTCTCTCACCCAAATCACCTGGGAGCATCCTTTGGGAGTTCCTTTCCAATGTCTGTTCCTATTAAACCAAAGTCCTATTGTGTGTATGTCACCTACCAAGCTGTAGATGATAAAAGAATGACATGGATAGATGTATGGATAAACACATGTCACAGATGAGAAGGAAAAACTACATATTGAGGGTCTAAGCAGGGTGTGGAACGACATTACTTTCTGAATGGCCTGGCAACACCAGGCTGCAGCACATTAAAAATGAACAAACCTTATTATTTTGTATTAAAATGCTTATCAGACATAATTACTCATTAACTTAAGGTGCCAAAATGCTGTTCAAAGTAAAGTTGGACAAGGACAATGTGTTTTAATGTGTCTGGAAGTAAACCTAAAGGACAAATCAGACACCAGCCTTGGGCAGATTAAAGCTAAAACTACACTGACTGTCTTTGATAATTGGCAGTAGGTATGTTTTTATTAACAGATCTCCCGGCTGAAAAGTGTTAATCTGTGCAAGCTACTGATAAAAACAACAGCCTGATCAAACTGCACTTCTCCATATCAAACCATTTTCTTGCATCAAAGTGTAATGAAACTGACTGTTTCATTTAATCTAATTAATTAAAATGGATCTATGTGTATTATTTCTACAACACACATACTACAGACACCTGTTAAAATGAAATGGCATGTTTAGGGAGCTTGACTGGTTCCAAATACAAATAGAATTTTACAAACATTATATAATGACAAAATTGAAGAAAACGAAGAAGCACATGCTACGTGTATGTAGTGGGCAATGATGCCAGTTAATATGACAGTGGTGAAATTGCATGATGGGAACTTTTCAGGATCTGGCAAAGCTTTTAGCAGTACTCAGAAATGGGGTGACATAATCACTTTAATCATCATTCCGTGACCACAAAACCGAATATTAAACTTTTAAATTGACAGTTTCAAAATGCATTTTCAAAAGCTTATAAGATAATATGTGATGTCTCCCCATGTGTCTCTGACTCCTCTGATGACTTCTATATTGACTGACTGATTGTCTTCCACCCCCCCCATCCTACTTTTATTTCCAGTGGCTCTCAGAGGTGAATGATGGCTGGTGTTGCCTCTTTCATCGACCTGACAGGGTTTCAAGGTTTTTCCACAAATCCCCAAATGCACGGTCCAACAGTCTCTATGGCATCTATTGTGACGGCCAAAGCCTCACTATTTGATATATAGATGCAATATTGTCTTCAGCAGGAGACAGGAATTAATGTGACTGGATCAATGGGGATCACAAGCACTGTGGATAACAGTGTGCACCATGGACAGCAAAAATATAACAGAGAATATATGGTCAAGCAATCCCACATACTGTAGACTGCTTACTTAATGTTAACTGTATTTGCACTTCTTGCCAAAACTGTGACTCCAGAATAAACCATCATTCTAACTTCACACTTAAACCACAGGCCCAACCTACAGCAGATGTTTTGATTAGATGCATTTATTACCATATTAAGTAGGCTGTATAACCTCTTGGTTCTTAATGACACAAAAATACCAGAGCCTCTCATGGGTTCTGGAAAACCAGAGAAATGAACCAATTCTATCGGCTCAATACAACATTTCTGCACCTTTATTTGTAGACATTAGTCATTACTGTTGGGGAGTCACATGCTCAGTTATAAAAATGAAATCCATTTAAAGCACTGGTTCCTAGGGTCAAGAGCTTACATTTTGTCTATCTGTGAGTTTCTGCAACAGCCAAAGAAAGAGATATTTTCACATTATTTTTAATGCCCAAAGGAAGGGCATTTCACATGTGGAGGAATAAAAAAGAGCTTTCTCCAAGTTACACGAACCTGCACTGCATGTTGGCTTCTTTGTGTCTTTCTATATTTTTCTGTGTTTTGTACGGATTCCTGTTAATGACTGAAAACAAGCAGTCTCAGACTTTTTCTGTGTGGGTATTTCAGATCCTGTTCCAAAGATTCTTCTGCCTTGTCTTTCTGCCTGCACATTGTGCCAATAAGAAGCTGTCCTGTGTCTCCTGTTCTCTTTGGGGACATTTATCTCCGTGTGGCCATCACTGTGCTTTTCATACTTTATAAAAACAAAGACATCTGATGCTGTTACATGTTAGATGCTGTCCTCTAGAGCAAACCAATTCTGCTTTGCACTTTAGAATGGACAGCTAACTTTAAAATAACTCTTTCTGAGCCTGAAGTAACCCATTCCCATTTCTTTAATGACTCATATCTGGACTTAATTAATATTTATACATACTGTTTATACATGTTGTGATCAATCAAGGCCGCTCTCAAGATTCATATTTCATCATCTGACTGTTAGTGTGAGAAAAGTTACAGAACACAGTGCCACAGAGTTTATTCTTCATAACACCCAGCACACCCGTGTGGGCTGTTTATCCTTCAAGCTCGGGTCCTCTACCAGAGGCCTGGGAGCTTGAGGGTCCTGCGCAGTATCTTAGCTGTTCCCAGGACTGCGCTCTTCTGGACAGAGATCTCCGATGTTGTTCCCGGGATCTGCTGGAAACACTCGCCTAGCTTGGGAGTCACCACACCTAGTGCTCCGATTACCACGGGGACCATTGTTACCTTCACCCTCCACATCCTCTCGAGCTCTTCTCTGAGCCCTTGGTATTTCTCCAGCTTCTCGTGTTCCTTCTTCCTGATATTGCTGTCATTTGGAACCGCTACATCTATCACTACAGCCGTCTTCTTCTGTTTGTCTACCACCACTATGTCCGGTTGGTTAGCCACGACCATTTTGTCCGTCTGCATCTGGAAGTCCCACAGGATCTTAGCTCGGTCATTCTCCATCACCCTTGGGGGCATCTCCCATTTTGACCTCGGGACTTCCAGGTTATACTCGGCACAGATGTTCCTGTACACTATGCCGGCCACTTGGTTATGGCGTTCCATGTATGCCTTGCCTGCTAGCATCTTGCACCCTGCTGTTATGTGCTGGATTGTCTCTGGGGCATCTTTACATAGGCTGCACCTGGGGCTGCACCTCATGTGATAGACCCCAGCCTCTATGGATCTTGTACTCAGAGCTTGTTCTTGTGCTGCCATGATTAGTGCCTCTGTGCTGTCTTTCAGTCCAGCTTTGTCCAGCCACTGGTAGGATTTCTGGATATCAGCCACCTCCTCTATCTGCCGGTGGTACATAAGATAAGATAAGATAAGATAAGATAAGATAAGATAAGATAAGATAAGATAAGATAAGATAAGATAAGATAAGATAAGATAAGATAACCTTTATTAGTCCCACACGTGGGAAATTTGTTTTGTCACAGCAGGAAGTGGACAGTGCAAAAGTTATGAAGCAAAAATTAGAATAAAATAAAATAAGAATAAATACAGTACACAACTGTACAGAATAGAATAAAATAAAATACTATATACAGTAGAATAAAATATACAATAAGATAAAAATAGAATACAAGTGCTATATACAACTGAGTAAAAAATGCAACGATGCCAGGAAGATTATTGCACTTAGTGTTATTGCACATGTGTGTGTTTGATCAGTTAAAGTCTTTGTTGTGGAGTCTGACAGCAGTGGGGAGGAAAGACCTGCGAAATCTCTCCGTCCCGCACTGTGGGTGCCGCAGACTCCCACTGAAGGAGCTGCTCAGTGCTGTCACAGTCTCATGCATGGGGTGGGAGATGTTGTCCAACAGGGATGACAGCTTAGCCGCCATTCTCCTGTCACTCACCACCTCCACTGGGTCCAGAGGGCATCCCAGAACAGAGCTGGCCCTGCGGATCAGCCTGTTCAGTCTCTTCCTGTCCCCAGCAGAGATGCTGCCACCCCAGCAGACCACACCGTAAAAGATGGCTGAGGCCACCACAGAGTCATAGAAGGTCTTCAGGAGTGGGCCCTCCACTCCAAACGATCTGAGTCTCCGCAGCAGGTACAGCCTGCTCTGCCCTTTCCTGTAGAGGGCGTCTGAGTTATGAGTCCAGTCCAGTTTGTTGTTCAGATGAACACCAAGGTACCTGTAGCTGTCCACAGCCTCGATGTCCATACCTTGGATGTTCAGTGGTTGCAGTGGAGGATGTTTGTGCCTGCGGAAGTCTACCACCAGCTCCTTGGTTTTACTGGCATTGATCTGGAGGTAGTTCAGCTGGCACCAGTCCACAAAGTCCTGAGTCAGTCCTCTGTACTCCTTGTCGTCCCCATCAGTGATCAGGCCGACTATTGCAGAGTCATCAGAGAACTTCTGCAGGAAGCACTGGGTGGAGTTGTGGGAGAAGTCTGCAGTGTAGATGGTGAAGAGGAACGGAGCCAGAACCGTTCCCTGTGGGGCCCACGTACTCAGACGACCCTGTCCGACACACAGCCCTGAGTCCTCACATACTGTGGTCGGTCGGTGAGGTAGTCCAGAATCCATGCTGTGAGGTGATGGTTCACTCCAGAGTTCTCCAGCTTGTCCTTCAGAACCAAGGGAAGAATAGTGTTGAAGGCACTGGAGAAATCAAAAAACATGATTCTCACAGTGCTCCCAGCAGTCTCCAGGTGAGCGAGGGAACGATGTAGGAGGTGAATGATGGCATCATCCGCTCCAATGCCAGGTTGGTAGGCAAACTGAAGTGGGTCCAGTGATGAGCTCACAAGGCGCCGAAGCTGAGCCAGGACCAACCGCTCCAGGGTCTTCATCAGGTGGGATGTCAGAGCCACCGGCCTGTAGCTGTTGAGGTCCTTGGGGCGTGAAGTCTTTGGCACTGGAACAACACAGGAGGTTTTCCAGAGCTGTGGGACTCTTCCCAGCCTCAGGCTCAGGTTGAAGAGGTGCTCCATCACCCCACACAGTTGGTCCGCGCAGGACCTGACGACCCTCGAGCTGATGCCATCTGGACCCACTGCCTTCTTGGCTTTAATCCTCCTCAGTTCCCTCCTAACCTGGGTGGTTGAGAGAGACAGGCTGGAGCCTTGTGTTGAGTGTGTATTGGATGCTGTTGTTGGGGGTTGGGAGGAGTGAGCAGGGTGAATAGAGGAGGTGTGAAGTGTCTGAGGTGGAACAGCAGCAGTGGGGTTGGGTGAGTCTGCAGCCGATGTTGGAGACTGCCTCGTGGCTGAATCAAACCTATTAAAGAAATGATTCAGTTCATTTGCCCACCTCACATCCCTCCCAGGCAGAGAGTTCTGATGTTTGTGGCCTGAGATGGTTCTGAGGCCTCTCCAGATTTCACCAACATTATTTTGCTGAAGCTGGTTCTCCATCTTCTGCCTGTAGCTGTCCTTCCCATTCCTTATCAGTCCCCTCAGCTCTCTCTGCACCCTTTTCAACTCCTCTTTGTCTTTGGATTTGAAGGCCCTCCTCTTCTGCTTGAGGACGGCTTTAATTTCTGGGGTAATCCAAGGTTTGTTGTTGGAGAAACACCGTACAGTCCTGGTAGGTACGGTGTTATCCACACAGAAATTAATATAGTCAGTAATGCATTTAGTAAGGCTGTCGATGTCCTCTCCGTGGTCATCACAGATCACCTCCCACACAGTCGACTCAAAACAATCCTTAAGAGCCTCCTCGCTCTCCTCCGACCATCTCTGCACTGTGCGGGTGGCTGGTGGCTCATACACAGGGACAAGGTGCACCAGGTTATGATCAGATCTGCCCAGGGGAGGGAGAGGTGATGAACTGTATGCCTCGTCTGCATACCGTGCAGGGGCCTGTCCTTCCATGATGTTTCCTCGCCTTCCTGCTGCCTGAGGTATTCACTAAGCACGCTGTCAGTTGGGGCCATCTTCGTGATGTATTCGTGGATGTTTCATGTTTCTTCCTGGACTGTAGTGCTGACACTCACCAGTCCCCGGCCCCCTTCCTTCCGCTTAGCGTACAGCCTCAGGGTGCTGGACTTGGGATGAAACCCTCCATGCATGGTAAGGAGCTTTCTTGTCTTTATGTCAGTGGCTTCTATCTCCTCCTTTGGCCAACTTATTATACCAGCTGGGTACCTGATCACGGGCAGGGCGTAGGTGTTGATGGCCCGGATCTTGTTCTTACCGTTCAGCTGACTTCTCAGGACTTGCCTGACCCTCTGCAGGTACTTGGTGGTTGCAGCTTTCCTAGCGGCCTCTTCATGGTTCCCATTCGCTTGCAGGATCCCCAGGTACTTGTAACTGTCCTCTATGTCTGCAATGTTGCCTTCTGGTAGTTCAATCCCCTCAGTTCTGACTACCTTCCCTCTCTTTGTTACCATCCGACTACACTTCTCCAGTCCGAATGACATTCCAATGTCATTGCTGTATATCCTGGTAGTGTGTATCAGTGAATCGATGTCTCGTTCACTCTTAGCATACAGCTTGATGTCATCCATGTACAGGAGGTGGCTGACAACCGCTCCGTTCCGTAGTCGGTATCCGTAGCCAGTCTTGTTAATGATCTCACTGAGGGGGTTCAGGCCTATGCAGAACAGCAGTGGGGATAGAGCATCTCCATCCCGCACTTTATGGTGACTTGTGCTATGGGCTTGGAGTTGGCCTCTAGTGTTATAAGCCACATCCCCATTGAGTTCCCGATGAAGGCTCTTAGGGTCCTGTTGATCTTGTACAATTCTAGGCATTCCAGTATCCAGCTGTGGGGCATTGTAATCAATCCAGTGCACAGGTTGGTCAGTCTGGTCTTGCCGTCTCGGCTGACTGTTCTGTCTACCAGTAGCTGGTGTTTTGTGCCTCTGGTATTCTTGCCAATCCCTTTCTGTGTCCCATATTGACCCATGTGCCTGTTCATCTTAGCCGATATGATGCCTGACAGGAGCTTCCATGTAGTACTGAGGCAGGTAATTGGATGGGACCGGTCCCTTCTTGGGGTCCTTGGGGATCAAGGTGTTTCTCTCTCATTTGTGCTGCCAGACTGCAGACTATTTGCGTGAACCATGTGAGGGCCTGGTGCTGTCCAGCTCTTCATACTGGAGACCCTTTCTTGGATGTCTGCCACTTCTTGGTTACTGGACCCTGCCCTCAGATCCACTAGCCACTGAGCATTGCCGTTATGGGTTGTGTCTTTCTCCCATATGCTCTTCCAGTATTGCTCCATCTCCAGCCTTGGTGGTGCTGTTCTGTTATTGTTCCCTTGCCACTGAGAGTACACCTTTGCTGGTTCTGTGGAGAACAGCTGGTTTATTCTCCTGCCTTCTATCTCTCTGGTGTACCTCCTCAAGCGGCTGGTTGTGGTTGTAGGTATCATCCGTAGTGCTGCATTAACATCATCTAGCAGACCATCTGAGGGTACTTCACGTAATCTTGGTAACCGGCTACCGGGGATCCAGGTTTCAAGCTTGGCCATGATCCTATCTTTCAGGTCAGTTCCTCTCGCACTCAACGATCCTTCTCCTATCGCACTTGGGGGTATGTACCCAATCTTGGGTGGGGGTGATGATATCTCCCCCCTGACCTGGCGTCCTGACTCCTCCTTGCCGTAGCATTTATGTTGTACCTCATCAATCTCTAGCTGTGAGAGCAGTCCCTTCTTTCGAATGTTGGAACACTGAGCTACTAGTTGTTTCGCCGTCATTGTCCATAGGTCCATCATCCTATTCATGTAACCCCTTCCGCCAGGCATGCCTTCATATTTATCTGTCTTGGTCATGTCTGCAGTAGGCTCACTTAGCATAGGGGGTCTAGCCTTAGGACCCTTACTGGATACAGACGCCCCAGGAAGGAATCGAACTTGTGATCTTCTGCTCCAAAGGTAGTTTTGGAGCAGAAGAATAGAACTACACTATCCAGCTGTTATATATATATATAATATTTGGCTGACATATGAACCCTTGTCTTTTGAGAGGCTATTCAGTAGAAATTGGAAGTTCACTTCCTCTTGAGACACTTAATGATTGCAATGACCAAATGGCGCCTTGTCAAGAAGCAGCTTCACAGAGCTTGGCACTGGACAAAACTCTGTGTGTAACAGTCCCTGAACACCCATTTTGAGTTCTCATTTAGGTTCCCCATGCAAAAGGACGCTATCACGACCAGCTTAAGCCTAATGAGCTAATTTCTTTTGAAATGATCACATCTTTGAGGACATACAACTCAGCAAATTGCTAGAATACTTCTTGTTCCACTATTGTGTGTTATGACCTCCCTGTCTTTACTGCCTCTGTGTATTTATTTGCATATAATTAAGTTTTTGCTTGATGCATAAAGTTAAAAGATTTAAAGTTTTAAAAAGAGACGTTTCCATTTGATTATATTTTGTATGATGGATTATGCAGAAAAAGTAGAAGTGGGCTGAAAGATCTATCACTTTATCACCTATTCAGGTTGTAAATTGTGTTTTAAAAAAGTAACTAAGTAACTAATTACTTTTGAAAATTAAGTAATCAGTAAAGTAACGGGATTACTTTTGGGGGAAGTAATCAGTAATTAGTAACTGATTACTTTTTCAAGTAACTTGACCAACACTGATGGCAACAATGCTGGTGACAAATAAATGAAATACAGGCATTAAAATGTAGACTAACAGTAGTCTGTTAGTCTGTAAGGGTATAAGTCTGTATATATCTACAAAAAGATCAAATTTGAAAGAAAACCATTCCATTCACAGTTAAGATGGATCAATTGATGAGTCTTATAGTGTACAAAGTTTGTCTTCTGTACTTCATGCTAGAAGACAAGCACAGGAATGGCCCTGGTCTGGTGCCTTTTTAACATCCACCTTTGGATATAGTGTTCACTTATTTAACTGTTGGGAAGGCTTCTTGCTGTAAGAAACAAATAAATGTAGTTTGTTGAGTTGAGAGAGTAATAGTGGCTCCACTTCATTTTTCTCATTCTCGCTCGCAGCATTTCTTCCTCCCCTTAGAGTTAAAGGTCAATGAACCTCAAAGAGTGAGAGGCAATAAAAGCAGATAAGGTGAGGAATAAAAACTGTCTATCAAAACACAGTTTCAGCAATGGTTACCTATACTAAAAATAGCTAACTATGAAAGCCATTGTTGCTTTTTGGAATCATTTTTGCACGTCTCTGTCAACCTAGCTCCCTCCAAAACAATGCTTTGTGAATCCAAAGGACCCCCTTTGATAAGGTTGATAGGTGTATTTGGACCAAAAGGGAAAATGTTGAACAGAGTCCAAGAGTTACATGGATGTCCTGAAAGTAACTAAATGCTAGGGAGCTCCCTTGAGCAGCTTCGGTACAGGGGCTGTTGTCCTGCTGTATCTGGACTGCTGAAAGACTTATTGAAGAAAGGTTAGAAGAGCAATGATGATTAGTGAGGAGCAATCTGTCTTCATGATGATTAAAAGATCTACAGATGGATTGGCTGGTTTGAGACTATTAATGGAGAAATACTGAGAAGGTCAGAAGGAGTTGCATTGTGTCTTTTTGGATCTAGAGAATGCATTTGACAGAAAACACTGTGGATCTGTTTTGAGGGTAGCGAGCATTTGGAAGAGAACTTAAAGAGAAGACGCTTTCACTAGAAGCAAGGCAGAATACGTGTGTGAACGACAAGGAGAGAGGTGGAAAAGTAAATATGCAAAGAACACAGGTAGTGAAGATAGATGAGTTTAAATACATGGACTCAACCATCCAAAGCAGGTGAAGAAGAAAGTAGATTCTGGGTGGAGTGGGTGGAGACAGGTGTCAGGAATGATGTGTCACAGAATGATAGCAGCAAGAGTGAAAGGGGGCATTTAAAAGATAGTAGTGAGACCTGCTATGATGTATTGTTTGGCGACAGTAGCACTGACAAATAGACACTTTCTTCTTCACCTGCGTTGGAGATGCCAAGGTTTTCACTAAGAGCGACCAGAATGGATTGTATTAGAAATGAGCATATCAGAGGGACAGCTCAGGTTGAGGGGCTTGGAGATAAAGTTAGAGACAAGGTTAAGATGGTCTGGATATGTGCAGAGGAGGTACTGTGAATAAACTGGATATATGATGCTCAAAATGGAACTGCCAGGCAGGAGGAAATAAGAAAGACCACAGTGAAGGTTCATCGATAGGACATACCAAGGGTTGGTGTGACCAAGGAGGATGCTAGAGATAGGGTGAGACAAGAAGAATACTCCAGTGATTAGAAAGTGCCTAAATAGTACTTAAATGAACAAAAACCCTGTAATTTTACACTTTTCAGACCTTTCAGCCTTTCTCTCCATGCATTTTGTTTGCGGCTTTGTCATACAAATTAATTTGTATTGTCAGTAATCAGTAAATTTAAACACACAGATAAATTTTTATCTGTTCATACCACCAAAAATTTCTTTGGTTTTTAAAGTGCAGGTTACTGCAAGGCGAGGGTATTTACTTTGTTAGAGGAAATGAATTTACTTTTCAATGTTCCTGAAAGGGATATGTTTGTTTCAAAAGAAGTGCTTATCTGAACAGGCATATAATACCAGAGGTACTGATATGCACACTGAATGGCAAGAATCTTGATGTAAATTTGACCAAAATGTAATGAACTGGCACTCCTGAAAGGTGCTTGTGGTGTTGCAATTGCTACAAGTGAAAAGTAGCAAAAGTAGGTGTGCGAAGAATTTAAATAAGAAAGCTCAAGAGAGAAGCAGCTTACTTTCTCACTTTCAAACACCAAGCCAATCTCTATGTAAAGTAGGTTCTTGTCAGATTGTCAGTTTCAGAAAGTCTGTAACAGTATAATGCTTGCTTCCAGTGCCAACATAGGAAAGATAAGTGCCTTGGGGAGGTTGCAGCCTCTGTTCCAACTCCTCACATGTTCTTCACAGAGCCGCAAAAGAGGTTCTTTATTGAGCTTTTTTTTTAACTATATAATATTGAAAAAAAGTAACTTCTATATAGACCTCTTAAATCCACACTGGTGAAAAGAAGTGGACTCTTTTCATTCTGTTTCAGAATTTAACTCCATGTGAAGCCACACTCACATCTGTAAAGTTTCTACTAGGAGGAACAACTGTACTGTATTTATTCTTATTTTATTTTATTCTAATTTTTGCTTCATAACTTTTGCACTGTCCACTTCCTGCTGTGACAAAACAAACTTCCCACTTGTGGGACTAATAAAGGTTATCTTATTTTATCTTATCAAACAGGACCTTTCCATTAGTCATGGTAATGCTGGTCACAGAGAAATAAGTGCCATGTTTTACAAATTTACAGTCCATGTAACAAAGGAGGTGGTGGTAGCTGCAAGAGTAGCATTTTTTATCAACCAAGAAGTCGTTATTCACATCCTGTTTAGTCTCTCATCTTTTGCGCTTGTTTGACAACTCACAGGTTAGTTTTGTTTTCACTTGGTTTTTACTTGCCCTTTTAATAGCATTTTTAGTTTGTAAAACTAACCAAGTATTTTTTAGGGGCTCAGAGTATCGAAAAAGGATTGATCCCATCTAATTTCTTATTTTTTGCATATTTGTCACACTCATGTGTGAAAAGTACAAGGTGCGAGTGGTGGACCTTCCAATTCTATTATTCTATGGCAAATCCCAGTCAGTCTCCAGAGAGCACAGGGCTCATTGAGGATACTGAACATTCAACCCACTCTCATGATTATTTGGTCACAGACTTACATCAGTGGCCTGATAGGGGTTATTTTGTAGCTCTGGCAGTGCAAAAAGTAGCAGATACTGGTCCTGCTGATGGGTTAAGGACTTTCTACAGCCCTGTCCAGCTCTCCTAGAGTAACTGCTTGCTGGGAAACACAGCAAACCTACTGGCAATGGCATGTACTGATTTGGCATCCTGGAAGAGTTGGACTATAAGGGTGTTGGCTGTAGGGTCCAGGTGTCCCCTCAATCTACCAGAGTGACACTGACTCTAAGGGGAATAAAAGAAAGAAAAATTGTGAAAAAAAAACATGAGGAGGGAAAAATGTCAGTGGCCTCTACCTGTAAAACTATTCTTGTTTTGGGGGTGTCTCATTGTTGCCCGTCTAGTGCATCTGATGTTAACACCAGCGGCAGCTGGTGGATGAATCAGTCGCAGGTGAGGCGGCTCAGAGCGGCAGCGCTTCCGGGTCGAAGGTCCCTTGTTGCCATGTGCCCTCCGCAAACAATTGCCACGGAGCCGTAGAGAAACAGAGTGAAGGAGAGGAGAACACGCACACACAAACACAGGCAGGTCGACTGGTAGGGGGACCGTCCGATCCTGACAATGTTAGTAAAATATACTTTTTCATGTTTGTACAATATACTATGACGTAATTACAATGTACATACTTATCACATCATAACAAAAAACCTTTCACATTCGTACAATATAAATATTATGTAGTACGAACATGATAACATTCGTTATTAACATGAAAGCAGCTGTAATTGATCAACAACCTTCTTTGCTACTTACCAGGCCAGATCAATATCTCAGAGGTTTCAGTGACTTGATGCTATGCTCTGAGTAAAAACTGTGTCTTTCTTTAGTGTATTTTAGGCCATCCAGTGGATGAAATTTTGTTCCGATGATCCAAGGAACTTCAGTTTCTGGATTACAGTGGGATTGTACACCCTTCAAAATTGTCTGGGGAATTGGTCTTTTTTGTCCAGCCACCATCCAAGGGGGATGATGGGTGTAGAACCGGCTTGGAAATATTGCATTTCACATTTGGCAAACTCCTTACCGCCATGTTTCTTTTTCTTAGAGTTGCCTTTCAAACCGGTATGAGCTGACTTGGCAGTTGACTCTCAGCTCTTTATATTCAGATATTTCCAAGTTATCTGTAAACAGTTGCTTTGGATCAACCAACATGTGTTCCTTACTCCATTGTGGACGTCCAAACTTAATACTGGAATTTCACAGGTGAGGAAATGGGAGTGAAATGGGAGTGATTCCTTGGCAGAGACTGTCTACTGCCAGTGATCCCCCAGTGTCTGTCAGCCTTCACACTTACCTTATGCCAAATTAATGAATTAATCCAATTGCTTTCAGATCTGGATCCTTCTATAGTATCTGGTTCTCTATCAGGCTGTATTTTTATGACAACTGTGTTATTGTTGGAATAGAAAGAAGGTAGGAATGTTGTTATAAAAAAACTAATACATTGCATGTGCAGTTATCCTTCAGTGTCTTTAAACCTTTTTCCATTCATTTTCTTCTTTATGTTTTTGTAGGTGAGGGTATTAAAAGGGAAAACGTCTTTGGACTCAAGTCATCACATTGGTTTGAATCCATGACAAGAATTCCACTCCCCCTGCCGGTGGCAGACGCCCTCAGACATCGGTGCGTTGGTGGTTCTTTGTATCCGGGGGGGGCGCCCCGGGTACCCACCGGCTCACTCCTTGCGGCTGCTTATCGGGGCATGGAGCCTGGGGCTCGCTTGGGCCACTCGGGGGACGGGGTGCCCTCGGCCTCTCGGCCCGGGCTCGGTCACTCAGGCACAGCTGGCTGCCGGCGGAGCTCACGGGCACGTCACTGCAACCCCCCTGGCTTTTGCTCTGCGGCTGCTGAGTGACCCCTCATATGGGACTCTCCTCAGCTCTTTCTGGGATAGTGGCGCGGCTGCCCCTCTGTTGGTCTTCCTTGGTCTCTTGTGTTCTGGGGGCCTCTGGATGTCTGGATTTTTCATCTCCTCCATACCTGCTTCATGCCCTGGAGGTCGGGGCAGTGGCCCCCCACACCCTCTAGCAGATCATTACATGAAGGAACCTTTTAAAACCAAGCGCGTTCATGCTCACAGGTGTACACACCTTTCTTTCCCAACAGGTGATCCAGGTGATCGATATGTATTTTTTTTTGTTTGCTTATTCTGCTGGTTTTTGTTTTTTGCCCTTTTTCCCGTCCCTCTTCTCAGGTTTTTTTTTCTTTCCTCTTTTTTTTCTCCCTTTCTTTCCACCAGTCAAGTCTGTCCCGTATTCAGCAAGTGACAATAAAAGGTGAATCAGATGGACCATTACGGCAAGGCTGGGATGGTCCATTTGGTAAAGTAAATCCGTTGGGCATCTTTCTTCGCCTTTAGACAATAATTCTGATGGCAAAAGAACCAAACGGGACAGGTTGAATAAAAAAAAAAAAAAAAAAAAAAAAAAAGACAAGAATTTCATGAACCAGAATTACTGAGGTCATTTTTCATACTGAAACATTTGATTTCATAGATATTATATAATTAACTAGTTACAGGTGAGTGAGCTTCAGTGCTGACTGAGTATTCAGAGCTGAAAGAAATATTCTTGAATATTTGCTGATTGCTTTTTGTGTGAGGAGAAAAATGTAGGAATAAAATAACTAAAGCAGATTCCTAGCAGCCCCAGATTTTTTTTTTCTTTGAACGACTTGACAGACAGAAAGACTTTGAAAGAGTTGTTTAAAAGGGAGTTTAACATATGGCCTTAAAATTGTAGGCTGCCCTCAAAAGTCAAGGCTTCAAGATTTTCTTCAGTATAGCTGTTATCTGCATAACAGTATGTTTTATGCCGGTTCACAGTAACAGCATTGTGTTCACAGCCCTAAAAGAAGGCATATAAAGGCCTCATGTGTATACATCACCATTATAGTCTCTATTTCTGCCTGCCTCTCCTCACAGCAGAGGTGGCAAAGGTTACCGGCTAACAAGCCACGTGATAGTAATAACACTGCAGCATTTTGAACTTTTGAATTTGAACTTTTTAAAGGTGCTTCAAAATCTGTGAGCGAAAACTAGCACATCTTTCAAAAACTCCAAGCATGAGCATTTACTGAGAAAGGGTAAATTGCATCCAGACGACAGATGCTCTGAAGTCGAGTTAAAATTCAAAGTTATAATTTGAACACGAATCGTCTACGTCATTATTTCACCAATTCCCCTTCCCAAACAAAAATCGGAAAAGACAAAAAATATGACAAACATTTTTATTGAGGCCCTAACTTCAACAATTTTCCCCAGTAGAATTAAAAGGTTTAATTTTTTCGCAATGTTGGCTAATTCATTTATGAATCATTCCTTCATTCATAATTCAGTCTCATTGGGCACGGATCATGGAGCAAAGACATATTTTTCCACAGACTACTTTTTTGGTGGTGCAGGGTTTATCACTGTGACCTCACAACAAGAGGGCCCTGGGTTCTAATCCGACAGGTGCCTGTGGGGTTTTTTGTGTGGAGTTTCCATATTATCCCTGTACCTGCTACGGCTTTGTCTGGGTATTCTGGCTTATTTTCCACAGTCCAAAAACATGCATATAAAGTCAAATGACAGGTTATGAAACTGAAAACAGAATCAGT
>JAQSNX010009973.1:0-15095 GCA_029532605.1 Oreochromis grahami | reverse complement strand
AGCTGCCCATGCCACACGCACTCATGCAACCCCATACCATCAGAGATGCAGGCTTCTGAACTGAGCGTTGATAACAACTTGGGTTGTCCTTGTCCTCTTTGGTCCAGATGACATGGCGTCCCACATTTCCAAAAAGAACTTCGAATCGTGACTCGTCTGACCACAGAACAGTCTTCCATTTTGCCACGCTCCATTTTACATGATCCCTGGCCCAGTGAAAACGCCTGAGCTTGTGGATCTTGCTTAGAAATGGCTTCTTCTTTGCACTGTAGAGTTTCAGCTGGCAACGGCGGATGGCACGGTGGATTGTGTTCACTGACAATGGTTTCTGGAAGTATTCCTGAGCCCATTCTGTGATTTCCTTTACAGTAGCATTCCTGTTTGTGGTGCAGTGTCGTTTAAGGGCCCGGAGATCACGGGCGTCCAGTATGGGTTTACGCCCTTGACCCTTACGCACAGAGATTGTTCCAGATTCTCTGAATCTTCGGATGATGTTATGCACAGTTGATGATGATAACTGCAAAGTCTTTGCAATTTTCGCTGGGTAACACCTTTCTGATATTGCTCCACTATCTTTCTGCGCAACATTGTGGGAATTGGTGATCCTCTACCCATCTTGGCTTCTGAGAGACACTGGCACTCTGAGAAGCTTTTTTTATACCCAATCATGTTGCCAATTAACCTAATTAGTGTTAATTGGTCTTCCAGCTCTTCGTTATGCTCAAATTTACTTTTTCCAGCCTCTTATTGCTACTTGTCCCAACTTTTTTGGGATTTGTTGACACTGTGAAATTTTGAATCAACATATTTTTCCTTTGAAATGATACATTTTCTCGGAATAAACTTTTGATCTGTCACCTACGTTCTGTTCTGAATGGAATATTCACATTTGCCATCTCCACATCATTGCATTCAGTTTTTAGTCACAATTTGTTTAGTGTCCCAACTTTTTTGGAATCCGGTTTGTGTATATATATATATATATATACACATATATATACATACATACATACATACATACATAGAGATGTTTATGAGCGTTCTGGGACAAAAACACTGATAGTGCTGCACCGACTGTATTCATCAATAACAGCGACTTGGTGAACAGCTGACACTGTTATTTTTCAGAGGTCTCTGTGTGTCTCTGACCAGTGCCCGTACAATGTTTTAAATAAATAAGAGACCTTTATTTTTCCAACTCATTTCCTCACCTTGCGTAATAAATGCATGTTCAGCAGATCACTGTTTCACTTTACAGTACCCGGTTTCTGTTTTTGCTCAAATTAAAAGCCTGCAACAAAACTTAGGTGGAAAGGATGAAAAGGCTGTGATTGTGGAAAATTTCTTCAAAACCTCAAATGTTTTGTGCCACTATCAGCATGAGGTGGCTGGGTTGTTTACGAGTGCAGACATCACTGAACGCAATGTCTTTGAGCTATTATGTCATCATCTATGCAACAAGCGTATACAGTGTATATATCATGGAAACATTCACTAACAGGGTTGTGTTAAATTGGCACAAACAGATATGCTATCTCCAGTTTTGCCTGTGGTGTGGTTGGCAGCATGCTAACTGGTGAAGACAGTCAACACTTCATATCAGAGATCCTGCCATGTGTTCTACCAAAATGAGAGACTGCAGGTTATTTAGGTGCTTTTCTTCTATTAGCAAAGATCGACACTAACAAAGCAAAAATAAAAATAAATAAATAAATTTCTCAGTTTTTAACTCTAGCCCTGCAGTAGACTGAAGACAACTGAGAGGCCTCCAACCTGCTTGCAACCCCGAATAAGACAAAGGGTTAGAAAACAGCTGGCTGGCTGGTTTAACTCTGTACTGCCACTGTGATTATCTTACAAATCCTATAGCATATAGAGCTAATATATGTCACTGAGTGGTGAGAGAATGAAAGCGATTGAATAGTTTTATCTGTAAAGAAATAAGGTCCTGATAAGGCAGGATGGGTTTATGAGCTACATACAGCTAATCAGTTGAAAAGACCTCTGATGGCTGGACACTGCAGCATTGCTGCAGGAATAGCAAATGAGCTAAAAAGAGAAAATGAACAAAAACTGCAAAGACCAAGTGAAAAAGGTGAGTTTTCCTAATAAACATAGCTTACAAAAAGACACATTTACATAGTATTACTACTCGTCCTGCAATGCAGATATCAGAAGTATTTAGCTGAAATCAGGTACCAGGTAGAACGACCTAAATCAAGCATATTGATTGCTGGGAATGATGTTTGTATATTTCTGGTGATCAACAAAATGTCTTTTCTGTCTTTTCACCAAAGAGACTACAAAAAAAATACATAATAAATACTTTGTAAAATGCAAGAAAGACCTTTGCAAGTTAAAATTTCTAAAAGGATCTGTTGGGTGGCATGTGTCAAATGTGTTTTTGATCAGAGTGTCAGAGCGTCACCAGAGTGACAGCAGCCGATAGAAAACAGACTGAAATGTGTCATTCAGGCTCGGTCTGAACTGTTCAGTGCGTGAGTCGAACTCTACAGCAAACAGCAGCTGCATCAGAGGAGGTTAAAGTACCAAGTGCACTGACGTAAAGGCACACACCTGATAGCACTGGGGGTCTTTGTTGAGAAAACGCTATTTGTCAAAGGTGCAGTAATGAGTGACAACAGAGAAAACTTTGGAAAAAATATTCAAATTAAACGTTCATTTCCAGGTAATAATAATGGATTGGATTTCATATAGTGCTTTTCAAGGCACCTAAAGCGCTTTGGACTTGCCACTATTCATTCACTCACAAGAGCTTGCCTGTTGTAGACAGAGGCGAGGCTGCCATAGGCCCCTCTGGCCAACACCAGTAGGCGGTAGGGTAAAGTGTCTTGTCTAAGGACACAACGACTAGGACAGAGAGCCCGGGGATCGAACCAGCGACCTTCCGGTTGCAGATACGCTTCCCAACCCCCTGAGCCACGTTCGCCCCAGGTATAGAGGAATGCCTCCTGTATGACATTGTATTACTTTTGTATGAATTTGTAGTGAGGGGGTCAAGCATACTGGCCTCAGACCAGAATCAAGCAGCTACAGGGTTGACTTCAGCCCACTGGATGGCTTAGCAAAGTGGGACACATAGTGCAAGAAGTCATTAATAGTGGAAGTGACTGGAAAGTTAGGTCTATATCTTGGTATAATGTTCAAATTAGTCCAAAGCAATCAAAATGTGAAGATTTTGTGCCTTGGTAGACCCACAGTGACCTGTAAAGTGAAATAGAAAAGTAATAATTACTTTTAATTCTTATTACATTTCTCCTGAAGCATTTGAAGCTGTATGTGTCGTGGTCCTGGGTGTCTGACCCAGTATTTTGACCCTGTCCTGGACTTCTGATTTATTTCTTTGGAAATATGAGATACTTATGTTAAAGTTCTTGAGTCCCTTTAAACTTTGTTATTTCTACTTCTTGGTTATTGTTTGATTATGTTAGTTCCTCTTTTCCCTGTCCAGTCTGTCCCAGTCTTGCACAATGTATTCCTTCCTGTCCCCATAATTATCCATGTTTTATCCTTCTGTCTCCCCCTCTTTCCCATCTCTGTGTCAAGTTTAGTCACTTCCTATTTTATTTTGACAGTTCCTCGTCTTGTGTGAATCACGTTCAGTTTTGTTTCCCCTGTTTTGTCAGTTAGATTTTGTTCAGCTGTGTTCCCAGGTGTGTTCACACTGCCCACAATTCCCTCCTGTGTATTTATTATCTGCGTCTCTTTCAGTTCTTTGTAGTCTCCACTCAGATGGTGTATGAATGGCTGTCTATTAAGCCTCAAGTCAGTTTTGATATTTTGATATTACATCACCATTTCAAAAATTAAATGCTGTCCTTACATACTTTAATATTTATTTTTATTTTATAGTAAACTGCTATTAGGGTCATTTAATTGTTGCATTTTCTTTCAGCTGTTAGGCCTTGAATCTTTCCTCCTTGATGGTGTGGTTGATGCCAAGAGCTGCTGCTGCTTATTTTTGGTGTCTCCTTTCAGAATCAGGCTGTGTAATACTAACTGTGTTAGTGCAGATGGTTGTATGTGGCTCCTGCGCTGTCTCCCTCCATTACTTCTCCACTTCTTCTTACTTTTTTAGACAACACAATACTGCACGGTCAAGCGGCCGCTCACTGAGCTTAACCTTTAGCTGTCTTGTTACAAATTCTGTTAGCAAATTTCCCACTGCATTTCTTTTGTTCTGGTATAAGGCCGGCAGAGTCTGTAATTGCAGAAAGGAGGAAAAAAAGACATTTTGCCTTCTCAAAAGGTAAAAGGGATGATTGTTGCAGTACTGTAAATTTAGTTGCAGTGATGACAAAAAGGTGATTTGTTTGATTAGAAATCTCCCACTTTGTGATTTTAGCTGTCTTAACTCACAATCAGAAAAATCACCATGATTTTTTTATATTGTTTAATTTTCATCTTAGAAATTTCCAGTTAACCTAATCCCACTAACTGCGTGTCTTTGTACTACGGGAGGAAGCCTGGAGTACCCGGAGAGAACCCACACAGACACAGGGAGAACATGCAAACTCCCAAAAGTTAGTGAAAACAAATAATTTACTAACAGTCAGCATGTCTTTGTAATGAAGTATTGGAAATAGATTTCAAATCAAATCAAATCAAAATTTATTTATATAGCACATATTAAAACAACAATGTTGACCATAGTGCTTCATAGTCAGTAAAAGCATGAGACAATTAAAACAAACAATAAAACAGGACAACAAACAATAGGTTACAACACAACAAGCTAGAACAGCCAACTAGTTAGAATCAAAAGCCAAAGTAAAAAGATAAGTTTTAAGACGTGATAGACTCGGCAGTACAAATATGAACAGGGAGGTTATTCCAGAGTCTAGGTGCCACGGTTGCAAAGGCCCGGTCACCTCTCGACTTCATTCGAGACCTAGGTTGTGCTAGGAGCATGTGATTGGACGATCTAAGTGCTCTGATTTGGTGTCTGCAGTGAATATTTGGTGCACATAATGAATATTTGGTCCATATAATGACATATATTAGAACCATATAAGTACATTGCATTAGTAATGTGAAATCTAATTTTTTTTTTTTATGTAAATTTGAAAACCTGATGTGGATGAGTCAAAATAATGCGCTCCACCAATGACTCATTGGTCTAGAATTCAAAAGTGGAAAATATTAATGAACACAAACCAAAAGCCTGCATATGACAGTGGACAGATGAAGAACAAGCATCAATAGATTATAAGGTTGCAACTATTTTAAGGACTCATATGAAACTGCATTAAATGCTGATCTGCTTTCTTAATTGTGCCATGTCCAATCTCTTGATGGTTTATGGAGTAGTTTCTGATAACTGTTCTTGTACTCTAGAGTTTGGTGAACTTTGTATCATCAAAACAGGCTTTACACTAGACAGGCAATCAGCATACCCACATTTAAGAAGTATATATTTTAGCTCTAGTATATATAGAACTGAACTTAAAGCAGTATATATTTTAATATACTGCAAGTTTAGTATTCTATATATACAAAAAGAGTACAGTTTTAAACAGCTGAAGTAAGCCAAACCTTTGCACTGAGGAAGCATTATGCTCCTTGTTATTTTTAGGATTCACTAAAACGTGTGAGATTTGTAAACTGAGATGAAGGGCTTCTTAGTCAAAGTCAGAATGCAAAAACTGAGCCCTGATGCATAAAGCGCAAAAGAGAGAGCCAAAACCATGAGCTAAATAAAAAGTTGGTCTCACTGTTTGAAAGGTCAGCAGTGACATCTGGTGGCCTTAAATAGGAGTTGCACATTTTAAGAGAATCACTGGTTTTAGTCAATGGATAAAAAGAGGCTTGCATAACTAATAAAAAGAGTCATTTCTTCAGAACAGTAAGCCTAAATAAAGTCACTACCTCATATCACAGATTTACACTCTCATTGTTTTCCAATAGATCAATATCTCTGTTTTCAGTGAGTATGAATTTCATTTGTAGACCTATAGACCTGTTATTGTATCGAAAGACTGCAGAATTCATTTGCAGCATTTGTTTCTGCTCTGCTCAAGCAGAGATCCAATACAGAGACTAACCAGACATGTACCTCGGAGCAGGTAGATATTGAGGGAACTTTTATTTTACTTTTTATGGGGATTAATCTTCTATTGGGGATGAAAACAGCGGGAGGTTAGTATAGTGGCAGCGAATATCTAAAGGTGAACACTCCATGATATCTCAAAAACTGTAAGAGGAGAAAAATAAGAAATAAGAGAATCCTACAGATCCATGTCCTTGTTTTTCCAGGTGACGAGTAATTCATTTGGAAAAAAATCCTACTTCAATCCACTTGCTTGGTGAAGACTCGGAAGGTATCTTAGATAGTGAGGAGTCTTTAACTTACAGGTAAAGTTCCAGCTAAGAAAAGTAGTTAAGTAGCAGGTAAGCAGTGTTGGTCAAGTTACTTGAAAAAAGGTAATTAGTTACTTTATTACTTAGTTACTTTAAAAAAAAACATGATACACAACCTGAATACTTAATAAAGCAATAAACCTTTCAGCACAATTCTATTTTTTCTGCACAATCCATCATATAAAATGTAATCAAAGTCTCTTTTTAAAACTTGTTTTATTAGTTTTAATCTTTTAACTTTATGCTCATTGCATCAAGCAAAAGTTAAATTGTGTGCAACAGTCTTTGATTTGAAGAAATTTGTTTAACATTTAAACCTATTTTCTGCATATTCCAGCATATAAAATACTTTTTTGTGTTTACACTCACTCTTTCAAATAGATACAAGTAAAAAACAGTAAAAAATAAATAAAATCAAAGATTCAGCGGCACTGAGTCCTGTCGCTCTTAAATCTATTTTCACCTGTTTAGCAGGAGTGGGGCCGTCGGAGGTTTGCCCAGTGGAATTGGATGTGGTAGCCACAATAGTCATGTCAATGGGGGGATTGGAAGGGTTTCTCTGTGAATTTCACAGACTCGTGGCAGCGTGCTAGGTGCTTGCTCAGATTTGAAGTTTTTGTCACTTTTTATGGAATCAAACTCAAAGTAATGTCAGTACTTCCAAGCTTTAAACGCTGCATGGTCGCACTCTCTCCCCGTACCCCATATTATCCATTGCTGATCTACACATGTCCCTTGCTCTCACCAACGTCACGACACACACGAGTGCCATAAGACACTCTCACAAACAAAATCACGGTTTTGTAATGCAGTAATGCAGCGTGCTTATGGGAAAGTAACATTAATCTGATTACTTTTTTGCAATAGTAATCTCTTACTTTACTCGTTATTGAAAAAGGTAATCGGATTACAGTAACACGTTACTTTTAACTCATTACTGCCCATCTTTGCAGGTAAGCATCCTTAATTTTTCTACAGAATGTAGTTTTCTTTAGATTTTCCTTTTCCCTAAATCCATACGTCTCATACATCACCAGCAATACATTCTAGAAACTACCAGAGACGGGAAACTGGAGTACCAACAGAAGTTAAACATGAGTTGAACTCAGGTTAATTATCAGTACAGGAATGACAACAATCTGTTGGAAAGCCAGTCCTTAAATCCACAGTGCTAGTGAGAAGATGAGCGACAGGCGTGGCAGCTTACCCGAGGATGTTGCAGGAGCCAAGAGGAGGCAAGACTCCTGCACTCACCGACACACTTCTTCCCACTGGTAAGAGCAAGAAGGAGGAAAAGAGACTGGGCATGCCCAATCCACGCAGTGTCAGAAAATGGCAAAAATGCTCAACCTGACTTATATGACATAATTGTTTTATTAAACCAAGACAACCAAAATCCAAGGATCTTTAATATCCTGTCATCAGCCCACAGAATACTCAAACATAAAAAGTTATTCTAGTTTATGAAATGACTCCTGAAAATGTCTTAAATTTCATTTCATTTTATTTTGTTTCACACATGGTACAACAGTAATTTATTGCTTACACACAAACCTTCCTTTCAGTTAAAATAACACTGCATCAATGCATGAAAAGGAGAAAATATCTTTCACAATGAGACATATTCAAATGATTTGTTGACTTATTTACTCAATTTAAAGCAACACAGTATTTAGACAAAGATGGAACAAACTAATGAAGGTATCAGAGGCTTTTTTCAACCACATTTGAAAGTCCACATTTACACGCTTCTGCCAATTTATCCTCTTTTCTCTTTAGTGTTGGTTGACAATGTGTGTGACATCAGTATGCATAGTGCGAAAGAAATGCTGAAAACTGAAGTAAAGAAAGAAAAGAGTCAAACTATAAGTGACTACACATACACAGCTGAGGCCAAGATCTTTTCACCATTTCTGTGTAGTTTGAGAGAGAAAAGAGGAACCAGTCTTTCTTTCAGCTTGACAGCTGTTGCTTTCACATTCTTGTTAGTGTTAATTACAGCTGCTGTGAGAAGTCAGCCTGTTTTTCATGATCTGGATTTTTTTTCACTTGTTCATTATGAGTTTATGATCATGAGTCAGTGACTGTTTGAGGTCAACAAAGAATCCTTGTGAGTGTCTAAACACAACGTTACAGTTTATAGCAGGTAAAAACGGGGGAAAAAAATTTAATACAAAGACATTTTGCAAAAGGGTTGTTTACATTTATTTTCCTCAGTAAGTTGTTTCATTTGTGAAAGTTTTTTAAAACGCTTTTACTGTTGCAAATCATCGGTGTATAAACAGATTTTAAGGAAAAATGCCTGGAATAATAGATAATGAAACGGCACCAGGTTCAGAGTGAACTGAAAGTGCAAGTGTATCTGAAAGAAAACAGTCGTTCGCAAACGCCACAGCAGTTGGTTTAAAAACCAGCAACAGGGGTGCCTCATTCTGGTTTCAGCATGAACCGCTTCAAGTACTTGCTTCTGTGTTTCTTCTCTTTACTTGTAGTTGGTGAGTATTTTTGCTATTTACATGAAGCACCTTCTGTAAGGTACATTTTCAAAAGTTACTATATACTACGGGGTATAGTATATAGTACAAGGTTATGACTGTACTGCACTTTATATCCATCCATCCATCTTCATCCGCTTTATCCGAGGCCGGGTCGCGGGGGCAGCAGCCTAAGCAGAGAAGCCCAGACCTCCCTCTCCCCAGCCACCTCCTCCAGCTTATCCGGGGGAATACCAAGGCGTTCCCAGGCCAGCCGAGAGATATAATCTCTCCAGCGTGTCCTGGGTCTGCCCCGGGGCCTCCTCCCGGTGGGACATGCCCGGAACACCTCACCCAGGAGGCGCCCAGGAGGCATCCTTGTCAGATGCCCGAGCCACCTCAACTGGCTCCTTTCGATGCGGAGGAGCAGCGGCTCTACTCTGAGCCCCTCCCGGATGGCCGAACTTCTCACCCTATCTCTAAGGGAGAGGCCAGCCACCCTTCGGAGGAAGCTCATTTCTGCCGCTTGTATCCGCGATCTCGTTCTTTCGGTCACTACCCACAGCTCGTGGCCATAGGTGAGGGTAGGGACGTAGATCGACCGGTAAATTGAGAGCTTCGCTTTTACACTCAGCTCCCTCTTCACCACGACGGACCGGTGCAGCGTCCGCATCACTGCAGCCGCAGCACCAATCCGTCTGTCAATCTCCGGCTCCCTTCTCCCATCACTCGCGAACAAGACCCCGAGATACTTGAACTCCTCCACTTGGGGCAGGAGCTCATCCCCGACCCGGAGAGGGCACTCCACCCTTTTCCGGCTGAGGACCATGGCCTCAGATTTGGAGGTGCTGATCCTCATTCCCGCTGCTTCACACTCAGCTGCGAACCGCTCCAGTGCGAGCTGGAGGCCTTCACCTGATGAAGCCAACAGAACCACATCATCCGCAAAAAGCAGAGATGAGATTCCGAGGCCACCGAAACGAAAGCCCTCCGCCACTTGGCTGCGCCTAGAAATCCTGTCCATAAAAATTATGAACAGAACCGGTGACAAAGGGCAGCCCTGGCGGAGTCCATCACCCACCGGAAACGAGTCCGACTTATTGCCGGCAATGCGAACCAAACTCTTGCAACGGTTGTATAGGGATCGAATGGCCCGTAGCAATGGGCCAGACACCCCATACTCCCGCAACACCTCCCACAGGACACCCCGAGGGACACGGTCGAATGCCTTCTCCAAGTCCACAAAACACATGTAGACTGGTTGGGCAAACTCCCATGCACCCTCAAGTATCCTTGAGAGGATAAAGAGCTGGTCCAGTGTTCCGCGACCAGGACGAAAACCGCATTGTTCCTCCTGTATCCGAGGTTCGACTAACGGACGAACTCTCCTTTCCAGCACCCTGGCATAGACTTTCCCAGGGAGGCTGAGGAGTGTGATCCCCCTGTAGTTGGAACACACCCTCCGGTCTCCCTTCTTAAAGATGGGGACCACCACCCCGGTCTGCCAGTCCAGGGGTACTGCCCCTGATCTCCACGCAACATTGTAGAGGCGTGTCAACCAGGACAGCCCTACAACATCCAGAGCCTTCAGGAACTCGGGGCGGACCTCATCAACACCAGGGGCTCTGCCACCAAGGAGTTGTTTAACTGCCTCAGTGACCTCGCCCCCGGAAATTGGCGGGTCATTCCCCTCATCCCCAGACTCTGCTTCCTCCTCGGAAGACGTGTCAGTGGGATTAAGGAGGTCCTCGAAGTATTCCTTCCACCGCCTGACAATTTTCTCAGTCGACGTCAGCAGCGCTCCGCCAGCACTATACACAGTGCAGGTAGAGCACCGCTTTCCCTCCTGAGACGCCTGACGGTTTGCCAGAATCTCTTCGAGGCAGTCCGAAAGTCTTTTTCCATGGCCTCTCCGAACTCCTCCCACACCCGAGTTTTGCTTCAGCCACTGCCCGAGCCGCATTCCGCTTGGCCTGTCGATACCTGTCGGCTGCCTCGGAGTCCCACAGGCTAACCAAGCCCGATAGGACTCCTTCTTCAGCTTGGTGGCTCCCTTCACCTCTGGTGTCCACCATTTGGTTCGGGGATTACCACCACGGCAGGCACCAACCACCTTGCGGCCGCAGCTCAATGCAGCAGCTTCGGCGATGGAGACGCTGAACATGGTCCATTCGGACTCAATGTCCCCAGTCTCCCTCGGAATGCTGTTGAAGCTCTGCCGGAGGTGTGAGTTGAAGATCTCGCAGACTGGGGCCTCTGCTAGACGTTCCCAGCACACCCTCACTACACGTTTAGGTGCACCGGGTCTGTCCAGCGTCCTCCCCCGCCACCTGATCCAACTCACCACCAGGTGGTGATCAGTTGACAGCTCAGCCCCTCTCTTTACCCGAGTGTCCAGAACATATGGTCGCAGGTCTGGTGATACGATTACAAAATCGATCATCGACCTGCGGCCTAGAGCGTCCTGGTGCCACGTGCACTTATGGACACTCTTATGTTGGAACAAGGTGTTCGTTATGGCCAAACTGTGATTTGCACAGAAGTCCAATAACAAAACACCGCTCGGATTCAGATCAGGAGGCCGTTCCTCCCAATCACGCCCCTCCAGGTCTCGCTGTTGTTACCCACATGAGCATTGAAGTCTCCCAGCAGGACAACAGAGTCTCCCGGTGGGGCACCTTCCAGCACCCCCCCCCGAGGGACTCTAAGAAGGCTGGGTACTCTGAACTGCCACTTGGCGCATAAGCGCAGATGACAGTCAGGACCCTTTCCCCGACCCTAAGGCGCAGGGAACAAACCCTCTCATCCACCGGGAAAAACCCCAATGTACCAGCAGCAAGCCGAGGGGATATTAGAATACCCACCCCAGCCCGCCGCCTCTCACCAGGGGCAACTCCAGACTGAGACAGAGTCCAGCCCCTCTCTAGGAGACTGGTTCCAGAGCCCAAGCCATGCGTAGAGGTGAGCCCGACTATATCTAGCCGGTACCTCTCAACCTCACGCACTAACTCAGGCTCCTTCCCCACCAGAGAGGTGACATTCCATGTCCCTATTGCCAGTCTTGGCAGCCGGCGATCAGTCCGCCAGGGCCTCCGCTCCTGGCCGCCGCCCAGCACACAATGCACCCGACCCCTATGGCGCCTCCTGCGGGTGGTGGGCCTGCGGGAGGATGGGCCCATGTCTCCTCTTCGGGCTGTGCCCGGCCGGGCCCCATGGACTAAGGCCCGGCCACCAGACGCTCGCCCTCGGGCGCCCTCCCCGGGCCTGGCTCCAGGGCGGGGCCCCGGTAACCCTATCCCGGGCAGGGTAAACTGTTCCCTCGATGTTTTTTTCATAAGGGTCTTCTGAATCGCTCTTTGTCTGGTCCCTCACCCAGGACCAATTTGCCATGGGAGACCCTACCAGGGGGCAAAAGCCCCCAGACAACATAGCCCCTGAGATCCCTGGGACACACAAACCCCTCCACCACGATAAGATAGCGAGTCACGGAGAGGGCATATGCGAACCTTAATATGACCACAAAGTCCAGTGTTTACACTGTGCTGGTGTACATGCTGTGCTTTGTGTCATACGTCTTTTACGTTCACACAGTGGATTTATTTGAATGGACGCAGACTATAAATTTCAGTCATGTGGCTCTGTGGTCACAAACGTTGTTATCACGATTCGTAACACCAGCACAAGACAGTGTTTCTGCTCAGTTCACGCTCCCCATTTAGATGTTTGAATTTGGGGAAATGAAACAATCTAAATCCAAATCGAATTGACTCTAGTCTAAGTAAATACGTCAACTTTTATACACTGGCCACAAGATTTTTACATGAAGTGTCATTAGTTTGCAGTGTTTTCTTCAGTAATGTTGTCAAAAGGCAGTTTGAAAAACTTTAGTTTCAGGTTTACCACTTATAATGTTTCAGATTGATTTAGATAATGCTACATTCACATGAGTGACCTCACATGTTCTGTCTATTTTCCTCTACGCAACATTAACCAATTACGTCCTTCTCTTTCCACCCAGTCTGCGTCCATTCTTGTCTAGTCTCGTTACCTCCCGCCTTGACTATTGTAATTCTCTCTTGCATGGTCTCCCCCTAAAATCCCTCTGTAAGCTTCAACTGGTTCAAAACTCTGCTGTCAGAATCCCCTCCTACCAGCACATCACCCCTATCCTTCAGGAACTTCATTGGCTCCCTGTAAAATTCCTAATAGTGTACAAGCTCCTCCTGCTCTCCTGAAAGGCCCTTCATAACCTTCCTCCTCCCTACCTTCCTGACCTGTTAAGCACTACCTCTTCTGCCCACTCACTTCAGTCTTCTTCTGCTATCTAGCTGGCTTTGCCTTCTTTATGTATTTCAGGGCTATGCGAAGCAGAGCTTTCAGCTGCTCTGCCTGTGGAACTTTCTACCCCCATAAGAAACATTGGTTCTCTCCCCCGTTTTAAATCTCAACTCAAAACCTGAATTGAGATTTAAAATGTGGGAGAGAACCCAAAATCTGTTCATATCTGCACATTCACTGTGAACTTATTGTTTATTTGATCTTGTGTTTAATTTAATTTAATTTTTTTATTGTTCTTCGTTTTGTCATTGTTCTATGTGTTTTATTCTGTTGTTAAGTGTCCTTAGATTTCTTGAAAGGTGCTTTTAAATAAAATGTATTATTATTATTATTATTAGTAGTAGTAGTAGTAGTAGTAGTAGTAGTAGTATTATCATTACTATTAAAAAGAAGCTGTCTCCGCAGTTCACACATTTTGCAAAGCCACACAGAAGGCCAGATCTGACACTTTGTGTTGTCTGTGGCAAAGTCAGGGGCTGATTGATGGGCTTTCCTGTTCTTATCTACAGGAATTCATAAAATGAAGAAACAGATACCGTCACAATGTTTACACAAAAGAAGTTTTAATGTGAACATTTTCAAAATGATCAAGTGACTCCGCCTGCAAATTCAAAACTCATTCATTACCAGAGAGCGAGCTTTAGTTCCTTTTATACTGGCAAAAAAATCTAAATCTGATTGATGAAAATACTACATTGAACAGAGTGTGACCTGGACTTACTTGTCTAACCCAGTGGGACAATACCTGATCATATGCGTGAAAAGCAACTTTTGAATCTGCTTTCCAAGAGCACAGCTGCACAAGCTCCCTGATGTGAAAGGAGGTCTTATCTTTTCTAAATGTGAGGAAGCACTCTTTTGGCTGGAAGCTTTGCTGAGGGTTGAACTTCTCTGAGCTTGAAAGTGCAATTAGGTCACAGAAAGACAAATCGGTGTCAATTTTTGATTAACCTTTTCTTTTCCTTTTTAGATTGCTCCATTAATGGAGACGGCTACTTCATGTTTGCTGATTTTTGGTGTGCTGTGCACTCCAGAGATCAGGAGAAAGTGGAGTATCTGATTGACTGGTATTTTAATGAAGAGTTTACGATGCAGTACAACAGCACAGTCGGCAAGTGGACGGGCCTCACTCCGGCTGGATTAATCACAGCATCTCGGTTTAATGAAGACAGCTCTGACATTCTGCAGAGAAAAGTGGAGAAACAGCTGATACGTGTCAATAATGTTGATGCAGTATTCAACATAACTGTGGAAAACATGGGTGAATATTCAAATACTAGATGTATGCGTTGCTATCAGTACAGGGAATATTATATACCGTATTTTCACGACCATAAGGCGCACTTAAAAGTCTTAGATTTTATTCAAAAAGTGCGGCGCGCCCTATAGCGCAGTGCGCCCTGTGTGTTGTAATGAGGACGTAGTAGAGAACACCATGAGAACGCTAAAGGGTGAAGTGTGGGCGTTGACTTTATCGCACATACCTGTATAAAAGAACAGGTATGTGCGTTATGCAGGACATCGTTGTTTTAACAACCCTGAAAATGGCAAAGAGACACGCTTACGAAGCACAGTTTAAACTGAAGGCCATCAGCTACGCGGAGGAACATGGAAATGAGCAGCGGCAAGAGAATTTAAGATTAACGAATCGATGGTTCGCAAATGGAGGAAGCTAGAAAACAAGCTCCGGCAGGTCAAGAAACGCAGCTGAGTTTCCGCGGACATAAGGCGAGGTGGCCCGAGTTGGAGGAAAGACTTGAGCGGTGGATCATCGAGCAAAGAACGAGCGGGAGAAGCGTTTCGACGGTCACCATTCGGCTAAAAGCAGTTTCACTAGCTGAAGAGATGAACATTGAACATTTCCAAGGAGGCCCGTCTTGGTGCTTTCGTTTTATGAAACGG
>JAQSNX010009965.1:0-15608 GCA_029532605.1 Oreochromis grahami | reverse complement strand
CCCGGGGATTGCGCCTCGGAGGAGAAGAAACACACTGAGTATCACTGTGGAAACTCACCTGGGAGTTCTCCACTGGGAGTTGGAGGAGATCACTATTGGACTTTGCACTTTGCTTTGTTTTGAGATTGTTTTTGGGCACTGTAAATAAACGCACTGTTTGCTTCACACCCAGAGCTCCGCGACTGAGTCCGTGTTTTCCCATTATCCGTGTGGATGCCCAGTATCCTGCTGGCTAATGCACAGTCGTTAGAGAACAAACTAGATGAGCTGAGCACAACAGCCACCTCCAGTTGTGATTGTCATGAATATGTCATAAACACGATGTGAGACAGAGGATGGAACTGTAATGACTTTATTGAACAGCTGAGGATCCACTTCTTCTCTGACAAATATTATAGGATCACAAACTTGTGGTTGTACCACAAAATATTTTTCTGTGATTTTCTGTGATTGACCAACACATTGTAGCACATAGTTGTGAAGTGGTACGAAAAGCATGGTTTTCAAAATTTTAAGCAAATAAAAAAAGTGTGGCATACCCGTCCCTCTGTCTGGAGTCCAACCAGAGACTCTTAGGAGGTCTGCTCGGTGAGACAGAGATCAGTCCAGAAACTATCCAGAGAGTCATCAACAACCTGAAGGAGATCAATAGTTATGAAATCTCTCCCGAAAGAAGCATTAACATCTTCCACTGTCTGATGGAGATGAACAACCTCTCAGTACATCAGGAGATCCAAGAGTTCCTGAAGTCAGAGAACAGATCAGAGAAGGAACTCTCTGAGATCCAGTGTTCAGCTCTGGCCTTCATGCTGCAGATGTCAGAGGAGGTTCTGGGTGAGTTGGACCTGCAGGACTACAACACATCAGAGCGAGGACAACAGAGATTGATACTAGCTGTAAGGAACTGCAGAAAGGCTGGGTGAGTCCAGATGTGATCATTAACATCAGTAACTGTGTGTGTTTTATGTGTTTGTGTGTGCATGTTTGTGTTTGAGCTTTTTCCTGTTTGTGAGGACTGAAATTGTGATGACACAAACACCAGTCCTCACTAGTTTGAAGGCATTTTTGAAGCTCAAAATCTGTTACAATTAGGTTAGGGTTAAGGTTATGGTTGAGGATCCATATTTGATATCAGAGTAACGCACTGCTTGACTATGTGCAGTCATCATCAGTGATTCTGATTGGTTGTTGTCTTTGTTTACCTGTCCACTCTCAGCTGTTTCTGTTTGCTCTCGATTTGCTGTTTCCATCCTGCTCTCCTTTCTCTCCCTTTCTGTCTTTGTACCGTCACGCAAGTTCAATGGAAATAGTGACATTTACACACCAATCAAAGACAAACTGATCCATGTCAGTTTATAACAAAATTCAAAGTGAATACAAGCTGCTGCTGGACATAGACAGGTAAAATAATTTTGACTTGCGCAATACAAATCTTTTTCTGCCAACTAGTGACACACCAGCAGACTAATGGCTCAGAAAGCTAAAATGACCCAATAATTTCTTTGTTTAGCTCCCCTGAAATCAGATCTGATATCAGCAGCTCTGAGTTCATTCATCATTATTGTTCACTGATGAGATTTCTGCTCCATTTGGTAACAGTCAGCAGATTTTTCCTGCATGCGGACGTGAACAGTCGTTCTCAGTTAGCAAACAGAGATCATCTTTCCCAGCTGGAACTCTTCACTGAGCTGAACTCATTCAAAATGTTCCAGAGTCAGATTCCAAATGTAAAACAGTCTAAAGATTCTTATTAAATGTCTGCTGGTCTGAAAGAGTCTGAATCTTTGTCTTATGTCAAACACAGTAAGTGGAGCTGAAGCACAGATGTGAAGAGCAGATATTCATCAGATTATACCGTCACTCTGTTTTGTCTTGCATTTTATATTTTCTATAATCACAGACTAACTCAGTGTGGACTCTCAGAGACTCACTGTGAAGTTGTGGCCTCAGCTCTGAAGTCCAACCCCTCCCATCTGACGGAGTTGGACATGAGTAGAAAAAAGCTGCATGATCCAGCAGTGAAGCTTTTGCGTGCTGGACTTGAGAGTCCAAACTGTCGACTGCAGACTCTGAGGTGAGTTCACTGACTGCAGCTGTTTTTCTGTATTTCAATTCAATTCAATTTTATTTATCTAGCACCAAATCACAACAACAGTTGCCTCAAGGCGCTTCATATTTTACAGTAGATTGTACAATAATAGATTCAGAGAAAAACCCAACAAGCATATGACCCCCTATGAGCAAGCACGTTGGCGACAGTGGGAAGGAAAAACTCCCTTTAAACACAAAGAAACCTCCGACAGAACCAGGCTCAGGGAGGGGCGGCCATCTGCTGCGACCAGTTGGGGTGAGAGAAGGAAGACAGAATGAAAGACATGCTGTGGAAGAGAGACAGAGATTAATAACAGATATGATTCAATGCAGAGAGGTCTATTAACATATAGTGAGTAAGAAAGGTGACTGGAAAGGGAAAAACTCAATGCATCATGGGAATCCTTCGGCAGCCTACGTCTGCAGGAGGAAGATGGAAGAGCAGCTGCAACAGGACAACATCAGAGGGGTTTGGAACAGCCTGAAGACAATTTCAGGACAAAAACCAATCCCCCAGGCTGCAGGAGACTTGGGGGTGGGTGAATGACCCACCCCACCCCCAGCATCGTCCCCCCTGCTGCAATCTCCTTCATCTTCAGGGACTGTCTGTCCTTCATCTCAGGACTTCACACCTCTCAGCTTCACACCACCCAGCTCCCAGTCATTACACCCACTCCCGGCTTCTGTGGACTCCAACATACAACCCCCTCCCCCAAAATCCACTCTTTCTATCTCAGCACTTCAAGTGAGGAACCAGCTTCGCAAGATCAAGGTGCGGAAGGCTATAAGGTTCTAAACCATCTGCACCCCCTGGTTAGGTCTTCATTGGATCCGCTGCAGTTTGCTTACCAGCCTGGCATTAGGGTGGAAGACATCATCATCTACCTCCTGCACTGAGCTCTGACTCACCTGGAGAAGCCTGGAAGCACTGTGAGGATCATGTTCTTTGATTTCGCCAGTGCTTTTAACATCATCCAGCCACGACTTCTGAAAGACAAGCTGGAGCTATCGGGAGAGGACCACCACATGTCCTAGTGGATACTGGACTACCTCACAGGACGCCCACAGTATGTTAGGACACAGGGCTGTGTCTCTGATATGTTGGTCTGCAGTATGGGGGCCCCACAGGGAACTGTGCTGGCACCATTCCTCTTCACCCTCTACACTGCAGACTTCTCCATCAACTCCCCACGCTGCCACCTACAGAAGTTCTCTGATGACTCTACCATAGTTGGCCTCATCACAGGTGAGGATGACTCACAGTACAGACAGTGGATGCTGGACTTTGTAGACTGGTGTCAGCAGAACCATCTGCTGATCAATGCCGGGAAAACCAAGGAGTTGGTGGTGAACTTGCGGAGACCCAGAACCACCACACTGACACCGGTGAACATTCAGGGAGAGGACATTGAGATAGTGGACTCTTATAGGTACCTGGGTGTTCACCTGAATAATAAACTGGGCAGGAGCTACAACACTGATGCTCTTTACAGGAAGGGTCAGAGCACACTCTACCTGCTGAGGCGGCTGAGGTCATTTGGAGTACAGGGAGCTCTGTTAAAGACCTTCAATGACTCTGTGGTGGCATCTGTCATTTTTTACAGTGTTGTATGTTGGACCAGCAGTTTATCGGCAGCTGAGAGGAAGAGGTTGGATAAACTCATCAGGAAGGCCAGCTCTCTTCTGGGATGCACCCTGGACCCAGTGCAGGTGGTGGGAGACAGAAGGACTCGGGCCAAAATAACATGTCCGATGGACAGAGTCTCCCACCCCATGCATGTGAATGTTGCTGAACTGCAGAGCTCCTTCAGAAACAGACTGCTGCATCCTAGATGCATGAAGGAGTGTTTCCGCAGGTCCTTCCTCCCTGCAGCTGTCAGACTGTACAATCAAAACTGCTCCCAACAATCAGATGTTTACATCAGCGCTGTAACTGCAATAATTTAATCAACCGATTCGCACTACAACCTGGGATTGCCTCTTATCTGTAGTTAATTTTATTTAATTTAATAACTGTATACTACTCTGTTTATAGTAACTGTTGTTCTTGATGTAAATATGTAAGAAAAAAATGTGTATGTTTCTGTTCTCTGTACTGTGTACTGTTTGTTTGTATATGTGTCTTTCTGGCTGCTGTTACAACCAAATTTCCCCTTGTGGGACAATTGAAGGATTATTCTATTCTCTAGGAAAATACTCTAGGAACAGCAAGTAGGCCTGCAGTGCGAGAGTGAAGTGCTCTAATAGGGTGATATGGCACTACAGAGTCATTAAGATAAGATGGGGCCTGATTATTTAAGACCTTGTATGTGAGGAGCAGGATTTTGAATTCTGGATTTAACAGGAAGCCAATGAAGGGAAGCCAATACAGGAGAAATCTGCTCTCTCTTTCTAGTCCCTGTCAGGACTCTTGCTGCAGCATTTTGGATCAGCTGAAGGCTTTTCAGTGAGTTTTTAGGACATCCTGATAATAATGAATTACAGTAGTCCAGCCTGGAAGTAATAAATGCATGAACTAGTTTTTCAGCATCACTCTGAGACAGGATATTTCTAATTTTAGAGATGTTGCGCAAGTGGAAGAAAGCAGTCTTACATATTTGTTTAATATGTGCATTGAAGGACATATCCTGGTCAAAAATGACTCCAAGGTTCCTCACAGCATTACTGGAGGCCAAGGTAATGCCATCTAGTCCCGGGAAATTACAGTACCTGTAATACCTACAGCATGTTCTAATCGCTCTAATAGGATATTATGGTCAACAGTATCGAACGCAGCACTGAGGTCTAGCAGGACAAGCACAGAGATGAGTCCACTGTCAGAGGCCATAAGAAGATCATTTGTAACCTTCACTAAAGCTGTTTCTGTGCTGTGATGAGCTCTGAAACCTGATTGAAACTCTTCAAATAAGCCATTCCTCTGCAGATGATCAGTTAGCTGTTTGACAACTACTCTTTCAAGGATTTTTGATATGAAAGGAAGGTTGGAGATTGGCCTATAATTAGCTAAGACAGCTGGGTCTAGAGATGGCTTTTTAAGTAAAGGTTTAACTACAGCCACCTTGAAGGCCTGTGGTACATAGCCGATTATTAGAGATAGGTTGATCATATTTAAGATTGAAGCATTAATTAATTGCAGGACTTCTTTTAGCAGTTTAGTAGGAATGGGGTCTAAAAGACACGTTGATGGTTTGGAGGAATTAATTATTGAAGTTAACTCAGAAAGATCAATTGGAGAAAAAGAGTCTAACTTAACATCGATGGTACTAAAAGTAGCTGTAGATAATATTACATCTGTGGGATGATTATTGGTCATTTTTTCTCTAATGATAAAAATTTTATTTGTGAAGAAGTTCATGAAGTCATTACTAGTTAACGTTAAAGGGATGGTTGGCTCAGTAGAGCTCTGACTTTTTGTCAGCCTGGCTCAGTGTTGGGTGTAATGTGTTACTGTAATTAAATTACTTTTCCACTGAAAAAGTAGAGTAACTAATTATTGTTCATTTTTAGGTATTTTAATTACAGTTACTTACAATATACTTGCGTTACATTGTAAAATAATTAAACTCGCTGAATATCATTATTTAATTTCATTAATTTATCTTCTAAACGTAGAAATAAACTCTGCCGCTTTAACATCACTGTAGTGCAGCTGCACATCATTTCGCGCCAGTTTGCTGCATAGTCGTATTCTACAGCGGAAGATGTCGGACTCGGCTGAAGCAAGTGGCTGTTTCATGACATGGACATTTTCCCGTCTCTTCACTTTTCTGAAACAAGCAGACAAGAACATTACAGCAATATGTAAGCTATGTGCTGGGGAGAAAAAAGTATCGGCTGCTGTTAATAGCACGAGTAATCTACTGAATCGCCTGACAGTGAAAGTGAAGACCTGCTGTCCAAGATGGCGCCTGTGTTTGGCTTTGCCGCTTGTGCCGCTAGTACAGCTCGCTGGTATAGTTTTATTCTGGCCGCTATTGTCACTTGCAATATTATTTTTACCGTCCTGTGTTTTGATTTTGTCTCTGCCACCAATGCTTATGATCGGGGCACGATGTTGTATATCAAAGATTCAATGGAGAGCTACTTCGACAGCTGGGACAGCTACAGGAAATTTTTCCCTCCACCCTTTGTGTGTTCCTCACCTGAGTGCATGTTACCGTACATATCGGTGGGACTTAACACGAAGAAAAGAAGAAATAGGGGAACCAGGGCTGGTGTCCAGGTGCGTGTGAGAAGGTACCGAAGATTAGCTTCTTGGTTGTGGGAAGAATCACGGTGCCTACGACCAATTCATCTGCTGTCACCTGGTGCTGACGCTACACTTGAGTTCCCGGCTCGGAATCTATGGTCTGATGGCCCCATGTTCACTTGGCGTCCCTCCTTCGACCGCCGTTTGATGGCAGTGGTGATGTACCACTATGGATATTAGCTTCTGCTAGCCCTGGAATCCCCGCCCGGCGTAACAGGTGTAGAGGTGCGCACAAGTGTTTAATTCGAGTGCCACTGCAGTCAGCTGTTGACTGCACCAACCAAATGTCTTCAATCAGGTTTGCCCTGCTCAACACTCGTTCAATCACAAACAAATCGTTTATTTTAAACGATCTTTTTATAAAGGAATCTCTCAACTTCTTGTGTTTAACTGAGACGTGGCAACAACACATGGATTATATACATCTGAAGGAAATTTGTTCGACTGGCTGCTCCGTCATCGGAACTCCACGTCTTTCGGGGACGGGGCGGAGGTCTCGCTGTTGTGCACCAGGACAGATTCACATGCAGACTGATGAACTCGGGATTCTTTTACCTCCTTTGAACTTCAGATGATCAAGGTCGGCTCTTTGCACACCTTTTATTGTATTTTAATATACCGACCTCCTGGCCCTGCCGGAGTCTTTTTAACTGAATTTAACGACCTCCTATCATCCATTATTAAATTAGAGAAGGTGGTAATGTTGGGAGATTTTAACCTTCATATTGATGATGCATCCTGTAATATGGCTGCTGACTTCATGACTATCACAGAGTCTTTTAATTTTATGCAGCATGTTTCTGGCCCTACACATGTAAAGTGTCACACATTGGACCTTGTTTTCTCATTGGGTTTAAATATAAAAGACATTCGTGTGGAAAATGTCCATGTGAGTGACCATAGCTGCATATATTTTAACTTGTCATTTTATTTGGATCCCCCGGCTCCCAAAATAACGATTGAAAGGCGAATCATAAACCAGAACGCCAGCAAAAGGTTCTCTGCCATGTTCGACGCTGAAATGACTTACAATGATTTGGACTCTCTTGTCTCATCCTTTAATAACCAGTGTAATTCTATTTTAGACACAGTGGCACCTCTGAAAAAAAGTACTGTCCTATGTTTGAAATCTCGTCCTTGGATAAATGAAAACATTCGTAATTTCAGGAGATACTGTCGCAAGCTAGAACGTTTGTGGAAGGCTTCCAAGCTTGAGGTCTATAAGTTACACCTTAAAGAATCTATCCTCTTGCTAAATGACATGTGGAAAAATGCCAGAACAGAGTATTTTTCACACCTCATAGCTTCAAAAAGAAAGATCCTAAATTCTTGTTTAAAACAATTAAGAGTATTGTTTCTCCTGATGCTCCTTGTGCACCAGTTCACTCAACGTCCGAATGCAATGAGTTTATGAACTACTTCAGAAATAAGGTCATTGCCATCAGGTCTAATATCTCTCCATCATCTTCTCAATATCAAACTTTCAACTTGCTCTCCTGTGATACTTGGTCCTCTTTTACTCCTGTTACATTACAAGACATCAGAGGCCTGCTTTGTCATATAAAACAGACTTCAAGCCCCTCGATGTCCTTCCATCTTCATTTTTCACTAGTGTGTTTGATTCAGTTGGCCCCTGTATTGTGGAAATGATAAATACTTCTTTTCATACTGGCTCTGTCCCCAGCTTCTTTAAACAAGCTGTTGTTGAGCCAATATTAAAGAAACCCCAGCTGGATCCATCTCTTCCTAACAGTTATAGGCCAATATCCAAATTGCCTTTTATATCGAAAATTTTAGAAAAAGTAGTACTAGAACAACTTAACTATTTCCTGGATAAAAATGCTGTTATGGACACTTTCCAGTCTGGTTTTCGTAAATTCCATTCCACTGAAATGGCCTTACTTAGAGTATCTAGTGATATCTTGATGGCAGCAGACTCTGGAGAATACACAGTGCTGGTCCTGTTGGATCTCAGCTCTGCTTTTGACACTGTAGATCACAGTATCATGATAAACAGACTCAAGAACTTGTTTGGGATTACTGGTGTTGTTTTAAAATGGTTTATATCATATCTGTCTGAGAGATCTTTTACTGTTTGCATGAATCATGTCACATCAGAATCAACAGTTTTGCAGTGTGGGGTACCTCAGGGATCTGTCCTGGGTCCAATTCTCTTTTTACTTTATGTATTTCCCCTAGGCCAAATTATTAAGCGCTATAAATATATCTCCTATCATCTCTATGCTGACGACATCCAACTATACTGTTCCTTCAAAATGTCTAAGTTTTATAAATTGTTTAATTTAAGTCATTGCCTGAAAAAAATAACAAATGGTTATATGACAATTTTCTCCAACTAAACTCTGATAAAACAGAAACTCTAATTATTGCTCCAGACCACATGGTCCCAGAAATTAGGCAGCATATCAGCTTCTTAGACCCTTATGTAAAATCAAGCCTTAGAAATCTCGTGTCATATTTGACAGCTCAATGTCGCCTTTGAGCAGCATTCTAAGCAGCTGGTCCGAAACTGTTTTTATTATTTACGGAATATTTCTAAACTCAGACTAATGGTATCCAAGCCTGAACTTGAGATGATTATTCATGCTTTTATTTCTTCTCGTTTAGACTATTGTAATGGCCTTTTTACTTGTTTTAACAAATCAGCCTTAAGTCGTCTTCAGACTGTGCAGAATGCTGCAGCCCGACTCTTAACAGGCACCAAGAGAAGATCGCATATCACTCCAGTCTTGGCCTCCCTTCACTGGTTGCCTGTAAATTTTAGGTTTCATTTTAAAATTTTAGTTCTAACATTTAGGGCCCTACATGGTCAGGCTCCTCAATATTTATCTGACCTGCTGAAACCACACACACCTTCTCGGGCTTTAAGGTCACTAGATCAGAGACTGCTGGTGGTACCGCGCACTCGCTTTAAAACTCGTGGTGACCGGGCCTTTCAGACTGTGGCACCACGGTTGTGGAATTCTCTCCCACTGTCTCTTCGCTGCACGGACTCCATTGATTCTTTTAAGAAACAGCTGAAGACATTTTTATTTAGAAAAGCATTTGATTAATTTCTTCTTATGCTGTTCTTATAGTTTTATTGTTTTACATTGTTTTATTTACTGTTATATTGTTTTTATATTCCCATTTCCTGTGTTGTAAAGCACTTTGTGATTTTTATCTGTGAAAAGCGCTATATAAATAAATTTTACTTACTTACTTACTGACACAGAGCATAGATGAACACTTCTGAGTGATTTTTGTTCATCATCCATGGATAACACCGCGGCAACTCCTGCTAAGCTGGCAAAATTTAATTTTACTTCAGCAGCACAGAAAGCCTCTGAAGGTGAGCTTAAAAAATGACTGCAGGCTACATAGCTGGACTGGCCATCAGGCATACCGGGCATTTGCCGGTGATTTTTCATTTTTATGGGCTGATGGGGTTTTTTTTCTTCTTTTTTTCCGTAACGGTATAAAGACTGAAAGGTGGTGGATTGGCCAGATGAAGGGAGATGTGTAAAAATAACTCAGTTGTTTGGTGGTGGCTATTGCGGAGGTTCTACAGATTCAATAACATTAGCAAGTAGTGGAAGCCAGCAGATGCAACACGTCGGCAGGTGGATGACGGAAAGGCAGGAGGAGCAGAGACCTGAGGCGGTGAACTGAACTTCAGGTAAGAAGTTATGACCTGCAGTTGTGAGGAAATGAGATGTTATTTTTCCTGCCATTTTTATCAGTTCATTTTACTATTTCCAGTTTCATTATTTTGTTATTGCTATTGCATCATAATCAAGTAACAAGCATTTGCATTGACGCATTTATTGGTATTACCTTAAAGTTTGCATTAATTTCAGGTTAACTTTTATTTACTTTATTTACTTTATTTACAGGTGCCAGTATAATTATATGAGGATTTGTCATTGCAAGTGCACCTATGATTATTCTACACATATTGCATTTTTGTGTCTTTAAAGGAGTTGTGACTCAAGAAGTCGTCTCTTGAGGGTTACAAGCTTTTGGTTAGCGCTATGATTAGCCAATCTACTGTGAGGATGACATGAGTTATTGAAGGATTGCACACACTTACAATACATTTGTATTCTATTCTTTTTATTATTTTTATCTATGTATACCTTTTATTAAGTTCTAAGTAGTGGTATTAGATTGAAACATTCGTTTAATACATTTTTATACATTTTACATATAAGTTAAGATCATCATACACAGGATGGCCTCAGCCTGGTTGCATAAGCAGAGAGGTCAAATAAGGTGCAAGGCGAGAGTAACACATGCACAGACATACACACACCCACACGCACACAGATATAGTAGTGAGTTTATTTTTGTAGGTGAAAGTTTAAGCATGTTTTGCTAGGGTTGCAGTTTTTCTGTGGGTGTACGTGACGGTTTGATGAAAGTACAGGATGTCTAACAGCTAGGTTAGGGCTGTGGTTGCGGGGACTGCACCTGGAGGAAGATGGAAGCTAATGTTCTTTTAAAATGGGTCAAAAAATTAACTGGGGGTCTGTGGTTTTGATTTGACGTATGCAAGTATTGTATCTGCTTAATGAATGAAGGGGTGTTGTATTGACCCGACCCTATAAAAACCTTTGGTTTGTTCATTGTCAGGGAGATCCACCTTTGATGTTCTGCAGGGTGTGTCTCCCACGCGTGTGTTTTTCATTAAAATCATTGCTTGAACTCATCTTTTGGACCAGTGTGGTTACTTGCATTCCTCCTGTATTTTCTTCCCAATATTTTGAACCCAACACAGTCTATCTGGGTCAGATATAAACCAAGTTTAGGTGGAGTTTATTTTCGTTATGCTGACTTTTTACAGTCAGTTACAATAACTCGTGCTGCGTACTAGCTAGCATGACGGAGTTTCTATACTGCTGGGCGGGTGCTATGATATTATTGATATTGAACTTGTTTTATGTTATTTATAAGGTTAGTTATTAGAGTTTCCAACCGTCCCGTAAAAAACGGAATCGTCTTGTATACAGAGAAAATATTACGCGTTTCGTATTGAGGTGAAAATGAACACAGTTTGTCCCGGACTTCAGCTACAATGAAAAAGACACAAAGCTGGAGTTATTCTGTGTTTACGCTGCACAGCTGTTTCTTCTTCTCTCATTCCCCCCCCCCTCTCCTGTTTCTACTTCAATCATTAAACTGATCAGTGATCAGCTGATCGGCTTTTCTCTCTTGTTCGTTTATCACTCTGAATCTGAAACGTTTTCATCTGATGTAAAATGTATAGAAATTCATTATTGTACATAGTATTTTTTTTTAGTGTTCCATCATAATTTCTTCAGAAGTAGCTAAGTACTGTTTATGATGCCAGCATTTCCCCACATTTTCTAGATACTGTACCAGTACTATGTGTAAAATGCCATCAAAAAATCAATTAAGTTTTTCTTTCTCACCCGTCTTTCTGTCTCCTTTCACTTTTTAAAGGTTGCCATGTTAGAAAAAATATTTTGCCCTGCCATGGTGTTTATTGATGTGGCAAATGAAGGGTTTATGAAAATATATCTTAATCTCTCATCAGTAAGCAGTAATGATCGTGTCTCACCTTTAGTCTTCTCTGTCTTAATTTCAGGTTTTCACCATGTGTTGTAGATAGTTCAGGAGGTTAACTCGACCAAGCAGTCTACTTTCGGGTACTGTTTAGAATACCAGAATAGGGAGGATGGTGCAGGTTTAAGTTTATTAGATTGATACTGTCAAGAGGAGAAATATTTTACTGCTATTATTTGCTGCTATTTCTATAATCATCATTACCATTTCATTATTAATAGTGATGTTGCATGCAGATGCATTCAGATGTTCAAATATATTGGTATTACATTAGTCTTTATTACAAGTCCAGGAAGAACCACTTCAAACTGTTGAGTTGAATCTATAATTTTAAATGTTTTTAATGCTTCTATAATCTCAGTGTTTCTGTGTAGAGGGCAGAGACAGGAAATAAAACTGTGTGCCAAAATGAGACAGGAAACTTTCGGTTTCACTTTCGGTTTCACTTCTGCAGAAGCATGCCCTGCAGAAGTGAAACCGAAAGCAGAGTGAGTGCAAGTTAAGAGCAGGGTGTTTTTATGCATTTATGGCGGATTAAGCTTTGAGTAGTTGTGTTAGATTGAAACAGTTGTTTTATACATTTTACATGTAAGTCAAGATCAGTACACACAGGATGGCCTTAGCCTGGTTGCCTAAGTTGAGGTCAACTAAGGTTCAGAAAGCAGATGCAAACTCTGCACGCACAGACAGACGAGACATACACACCATAGTAGATTCACTTTAGTAGGTAAGAAGTCGGGGTGCGTACGTGTTAGTCTGTTCCAGGAAGTACACCAGATGTCCCAGAGATAAGCGACAGCAGAGGCAAGCGTCCAAGGATGGAGACAGGAAGAATCTGGCTTCGACGCGAAGACGATGTTCTGTTTAAAACTGTGTTCAAAGTTAACTTAACGTTTGTGGTTTTGAGTTGACGTATGCTGTATTGTCTCTGAGGGGGGGGGGGTCTAATTGCACCAGGCTGGATCTGTGGTCATTTTTGGATTCCCCCTCAATATTTTTGAACCTTGACAATAAAAATGACAGCCTCAACATCGCATTTAATCTGTTATTAGACTCAATTGGCTTCTCTCAAAATGTAAAAGAACCCACCCACCACTTCAATCACACTCTAGATCTTGTTTTAACGTATGGCATAGAAACTGAACATTTAACAGTGTTTCCTGAAAACCCTCTGCTGTCTGATCATTTCCTGATAACATCTACATTTACAATAATTGATTACACAGCAGTGGAGAGTAGACTTTATCAAAGTAGATGTCTTTCTGAAAGTGCTGTAACTAAGTTTAAGAATATAATCCACCCACTGTTATCATCTTCAATGCCCTGTACCAACATAGAGCAGAGCAGCTATCTGAACGCTACTCCAACAGAGATCGATTATCTTGTTAATAATTTTACCTCCTCACTACGTACGACTCTGGATACTGTAGCTCCTGTGAAAACTAAGGCCTCAAATCCAAAGTCCCTGACTCCGTGGTATATTTCTCAAACACGTAGCCTAAAGCATATAACTCGTAAGCTGGAGAGCAAATGGCGTGTCACAAATTTAGAGGATCATCATTTAGCCTGGAGAAATAGTTTGCTGCTTTATAAGAAAGCCCTCCGCAAAGCCAGAACATCTTACTATTCGTCACTGATTGAAGAAAATAAGAACAACCCCAGGTTTCTCTTCAGCACTGTAGCCAGGCTGACAAAAAGTCAGAGCTCTACTGAGCCAACCATCCCTTTAACGTTAACTAGTAATGACTTCATGAACTTCTTCACAAATAAAACTTTTATCATTAGAGAAAAAATTACCAATAATCATCCCACAGATGTAATATTATCTACAGCTACTTTTAGTACCATCGATGTTAAGTTAGACTCTTTTTCTCCAATTGATCTTTCTGAGTTAACTTCAATAATTAATTCCTCCAAACCATCAACGTGTCTTTTAGACCCCATTCCTACTAAACTGCTAAAAGAAGTCCTGCAATTAATTAATGCTTCAATCTTAAATATGATCAACCTATCTCTAATAATCGGCTATGTACCACAGGCCTTCAAGGTGGCTGTAGTTAAACCTTTACTTAAAAAGCCATCTCTAGACCCAGCTGTCTTAGCTAATTATAGGCCAATCTCCAACCTTCCTTTCATATCAAAAATCCTTGAAAGAGTAGTTGTCAAACAGCTAACTGATCATCTGCAGAGGAATGGCTTATTTGAAGAGTTTCAATCAGGTTTCAGAGCTCATCACAGCACAGAAACAGCTTTAGTGAAGGTTACAAATGATCTTCTTATGGCCTCTGACAGTGGACTCATCTCTGTGCTTGTCCTGCTAGACCTCAGTGCTGCGTTCGATACTGTTGACCATAATATCCTATTAGAGCGATTAGAACATGCTGTAGGTATTACAGGTACTGCACTGCAGTGGTTTGTATCATATCTATCTAATAGACTCCAATTTGTGCATGTAAATGGAGAGTCCTCTTCACACACTAAGGTCAATTATGGTGTTCCACAGGGTTCAGTGCTAGGACCAATTCTATTTACATTATACATGCTTCCCTTAGGCAGCATCATTAGAAGACATAGCATAAATTTTCACTGCTATGCAGATGACACGCAGCTCTATCTATCCATGAAGCCAGGTAACACACACCAATTAGTTAAACTGCAGGAATGTCTTAAAGACATAAAGACCTGGATGGCCGCTAACTTTCTGCTTCTTAATTCAGATAAAACTGAGGTTATTGTACTCGGCCCTGAAAATCTTAGAAATATGGTATCTAAGCAGATTCTTACTCTGGATGGCATTACCTTGGCCTCCAGTAATGCTGTGAGGAACCTTGGAGTCATTTTTGACCAGGACATGTCCTTCAATGCACATATTAAACAAATATGTAAGACTGCTTTCTTCCATTTGCGCAACATCTCTAAAATTAGAAATATCCTGTCTCAGAGTGATGCTGAAAAACTAGTTCATGCATTTATTACTTCCAGGCTGGACTACTGTAATTCACTATTATCAGGATGTCCTAAAAACTCGCTGAAAAGCCTTCAGCTAATCCAAAATGCTGCAGCAAGAGTCCTGACAGGGACTAGAAAGAGAGAGCATATTTCTCCTGTTTTGGCTTCCCTTCATTGGCTTCCTGTTGAATCCAGAATTGAATTCAAAATCCTGCTCCTCACATACAAGGTCTTAAATAATCAGGCCCCATCTTATCTTAATGACCTTGTAGTACCATATCACCCTATTAGAGCACTTCGCTCTCGCTCTGCAGGCCTACTTGTTGTTCCTAGAGTATTTAAAAGTAGAATGGGAGGGAGAGCCTTCAGTTTTCAGGCCCCTCTTCTGTGGAACCAGCTTCCAGTTTGGATTCGGGAGACAAATACTATCTCTACTTTCAAGATTAGGCTTAAAACTTTCCTTTTTGCTAAAGCATATAGTTAGGGCTGGACCAGGTGACCCTGAATCCTTTTGTTGTGACTTTTGTTGTGATTTGGCGCTATATAAATAAAATTGAATTGAATTGAATATATACCAACAAGACAGTGTACATCACTGTGACAACAGCGTTTGTTTTCATTCAAACGGTTTATGGTTTTTCCTATAATACCTGGTGGGCCGGTCTCTAGTCAAAATGCCCGGGCCGATTTTTTGTCCCAGTGCAGCCCTGCCAGGCTACAGCGTGGAAAA
>JAQSNX010009962.1:0-10787 GCA_029532605.1 Oreochromis grahami | reverse complement strand
ATGTGATTTTTCATCAACATAACATTTGGTTGTGTTACAAGAACAAACTCTTCAAATTTCTTCACTTAACTTAAAATTTTAAGGCAGCCCTTTACCTGATATTTTTAAGTTGAAACAAGAAGTTATATTTTACAGTGTAGAGGCAGCATATAAATGGAGAATAAAATTGGCCCCAGTATAGATCCATGGGGAACACCACAAGTAAGGGGATCTGAGGAAGAGATAAAGTCTCCAAAGCTCACAGAGAAAGTCCTGTCAGACAGGTATGACCTGAACCAGTCTAATGGAGTGCCCTTTACGCCACAATGCTCCAACCGTGAGATTAAGATGCTGTGGTCAACAGTATCGAAGGCAGCGGTCAGATCCAGAAGCAGAAACACAGCTGAGTCACCTGAGTCAGTGGCTAATAAAAGATCATTAAGAACTCTTAAAAGTGCAGTTTCTGTGCTATGAAGAGCTTTAAAACCAGACTGAAACCTCTCAAGAACATTGTGTCCATTTAGAAAAGGTTGCAGCTGAACAAACACAATCTTTTCCAAAATTTTAGACATTTTAGCTTGGAAATAGGCCTGAAGTTAGTGAGGACAGAGGAGTCGAGATTGGGTTTTTTAAGTACAGGCTGTACAACAGCATGTTTAAAACAGGCTGGCACAACAACTGAACTAAGGCTGCTATTAAAAATAGCTAAGATGTCAGAGCTGACAACCTTAAAAATCTTTTTTTAAAGATGTGTTGGAATAATGTCATTTGGACAAGATGATGTCTTTGTGCCATTACATACTTCCTCCACCTGATCAAGACACAGGGGCTCAAACTGATCAAAAACAGCAGAGCACATGAATATTTTAGAAAGGTCATATGAAGGCAGGGCGATCATAGATCGAGGGTGTTTTATCTTATTGATAAAAAACTGCAGGAACCTTTCACAGGTGTCTGAGGAACTATTAATACAAGAAGCTGGGGAAATATTCAGGGCAGAGTCAATAATTGAAAAAAGAACCAGAGGATTATTGGAGCTATTCTCAATAACATTAGAAAGAAACCTTAACTTTTCTGCTTTTACAATGTCCTAATACCTGTACAGACTGTCTCTCAACATGAGAAAGGACACCTGCAGCCCATCTTTTTTCCACTTACGTTCAACCTTCTTGCACTCTTGTCTGGCTGAACGAGTGGCCTTATTTATCCATGGGTCTGGTTGTGGTTTCGAGCTTATAGTTATTAAAAGGAGCAACCTCATCAAGGACAGTTTTGCATTTATCATAAAAATTAACTGTCATTTCCTCGGTACCAAAGCCAAGGGGAGATCTCTTAAAACTTTTTTAAAAGCAATAGAAAATTGTTCTGTTGCAGATGGGTTAAAAACACGACAACGACGTGTTGAAATAAGAGGTGTAAAATGGCAGGGAGATAAAAGTATATCAAACACAACAAGACAGTGATCAGAAAAAACAGCATCACCTATTTTCATATTTAGGATCGGTAACCCTAGAGACAGCACAAGATCCAATGTATGACCCTGTTTCTGGGTTGGCCCCCGACACAAGTTGAGCAAGACTAAAGGAGTCTATCAAACTTAAAAGCAAGCAAAACTGGTGATCATACTGAAAATGTGGTCCCATTCAGCAAAATGGGCCAAGAAAGCTTAATATCTGAAAAAGTATAAAAGTTATGAGCACCAAAAGATATAGCACGCTTCAGCAGAAGGAGCAGAACAGTTCATTCAGAACAATTCATTTAGAACAGTTCACACAATGAATTCCTAAAAACACTGTGAGTAAATACTGTGAATATAATAAGCTGGTGAATCAACAGTCTGCTTTAGATAAACCATGTGAAGATAATATACGAATTAAGACATTTTGCAAGAGGGAGCCCAAACAAATTGAGAAAAAAAAGTTTTGAGTCCATCAGCAGACAGCTAGTCAGTCTTACCTTGCATACAGTTGCTATCACTAGTTGCCGTCCACAGTCCAGTTCTGGTCCTGGCTTTTTTTGTTCTACACTTGCTGTAAAGTAAAAGCCTTCCATCAGAGTCCTAATTATATCCTTTTTTGTTTTATAGTCACTGTGTGTAGCTTAGCTCAGGTTAGTTCACTATGGTCTACAGAGCTTGGAAAAAAAAAAAGAATTTCTTGAAGAAGTTTCACCTCTCATTGCAGAAGCTTCTTCAGTCCTAAGAAGAAGCTTCTCGGATGGCGAGTCCCAGATTTTTAAGTCCTATTGGGAGTGTCCCTAAGAGGGTCCTGGACCCCTTCTTCATCCTGTGCCTAAGTGCACAACCCAAGGTGTGAAAACAGGTGTGGGTTACAATCAGCCAAGGTTTCAGGTGAAACCATTGTAAGACCTAGCCCCACCCTATCATGTGATTTCCTGAGGTCAGATGGCCCAGGATGTGAGTGGGTGTTAAGGTGTCTGGGAAGGGATCTCGAAACTGGATTATAGATGGCAGACAGTTGGTGTCGTAAACCACCGCTTCTGTTCAAAGATGGTCGCTTACAGTGGACATAAATGTTTTTACTCTTCTTTCAAACCATCTGTCTTCTCTGTCCAAAATGTGAACATTGGCATCCTCAAAAGAGTGACCTTTAGATGCAAATGTACAGTTGAGAGCTGTCATGTCAAGGTGACTTTTCTACAATATTGGTATGTATGTTGGCTCATGTTTCAGTATAAAGAAATAGGTGTGGCTTGAGACTTGCTGAGACTCTGATTAAGGAGAGTTATATGGGAGCAGGAAGGATGTGTTTGAAAAAGGGAGACAGAATTGAGTGCAGTACTCACAAACCACCTGCAACCACTGGGATGTTATTCTAATTTTGTAAATGAAGCATTTTCCTACCTGTTTCATCGACAACAAGTGGATGAAACTGGGTCTTTGTTTTTGCAGCTGAGCAGAGTCCATGCTTTCACAACTGTACCAAATTAACGAGAGTGATTTTCTGGTGTCAGAATTTTCATGGACACTGCTCTACAAAGTGGAAGAGTATCTCCTTGGTTTTTAATATTTGGGTTATCATCATTTGTGGTCCTTGCAATGGCTACTCTCCGTTCAGCCTGTCTGTACAGTTGTTTGGTCTTTCCGTTAGATGTGTCAACCCCAGATTTATTAAGGGTGACGGTGTATTAAGAGCAGTGATGGGAATAACGGCGTTACAAGTAACGGCGTTACTAACGGCGTTACTTATTTCAGTAACGAGTAATCTAATTACTATTCCTATCGTTACAACGCCGTTACAGTTACTAACAAGGAAACGCGGTCCGTTACTATTTTTCAACAAACAGACGGTTGAAGCTGTGTTCAGCTTACCGCATCTTATATCAGCTGCACGGAAGTAGCTGTAAGTAATCTGGACGCTACAGCTTTAAGCAGCTGCGCGCTCCCGCGGACAGCAATCACGGTCACTGTCTAGCACAACACCTGGAGCTCAGGGGACAAAACAATCGCATGAGTGCTGCTGTTTGACTGAGGAAGAATAAAGTAGTCGTGGTAAGTCACATGACCACTTAAAGACAAAGCAACAAGGTGATATATACCAGTTTATAAATTGTGTCGATAGGCCACGTAAAACCAGAGTTATGATAAAAAATATATACGCAGCGTTTTTTCCTCAATAGTTTCGCCACGTTAGCGCTAGCAAGCACTCTCTGCTTATGAGCAAAAAAAAACAAAACAAAACAGGAAGTTTTAGGAGTGACGGCGAGAGAGAGAGCGAGAGAGAGAGAGAACAGAAAAAGAGAGAGAGAGTTTTGAGATGTGAGATTTGTGACATTTAGCGTGTTTGGAGTGTGTAGTTAATGTGTTGTCTTGTGTAGTTAGTGTGTAGTGTTGTGGATAGTTTTGTGTTGTGTGTTAGAACAACGAGGCGACTGCTGTCTCCAGGTAGAAACAGCAGTGATACACCTGCTGTCAGACCTGCAGGTATCAGGCTGTGACGTTCTCCTTTGTAGTGGACAGAAAATATTTTTTTGGAGTGGCACAAATAAGAACAGCTGATTGTTATGTAAATAGTTTGAAATGGTTATTTTAAAAAAGGGTAAAAGGTAAATGGATGCAAATAACTTTGTTTGCAGAACTTGTGCATAGGATTTTAAAATTGACAATTAATATTTGCATTTGAAGTTATGAAATATGATTCATTAAACATGTTTATGGTTGTTACAGTAAAAATATAACTTTTCCTACTCTGATTTTGTGTTTTTTGTCTGATTTTAGATCAATTCTGGTTATACAGTATGACAAAATGAGAACATAACTGTAAATTCAGACACGTGAGGTGGTGCTAAAAAGAATGATACCAAACAAGGCAAAGCAAATAGTTTTTAAAGGTAATATGTGGAGGGAAAATCAAGAGTAGTAAAAAAATGGCCAATTATACCCTGAACCCCAGAGGGTTAAACGTTTTTTTTTTTTTTTAAAGTAACGCAATAGTTACTTTTCCAAGTAATTAATTACTTTTAGAATATTGTAACTCAGTTACTAACTCAGTTACTTTTTTGAAGAAGTAACTAGTAACCATAATTGAATTACTTTTTCAAAGTAACTTGCCCAACACTGATTAAGAGTGAGATGGACATTTTGTGTTTCACCTGAAACCTTTTGCTGGTAATAACCTGTGCCTTTTTTTCCACCTTGCTTCATGTGATGAGGCACATTATTAATAGTGGGACGACAACCCTCTAAAGGGACAACTCCCATTAGGGTTTGAAAACCTGGAAGTTTCCACTATTTGTATTTTCAGAAACAAAGAAGCCTCCTGGATGAGAGGTGAAAAGTCTTCATGGATGAAGATGCCTCCTTTCCAAGCTCTGAAGAGGAAGTACTATATGTATTTCAATTCAATTCATTTCAATTCAGTTTTATTTATATAATGCCAACACACCAACAGTTGCCTCATGGTGCTTTGAATAACTAAATAAATGATATACAGTGATTAATGATCAATGATCACATCAGAACTCACCAAGCCTTTTTGCAGTTGTTTACAAGTGGAATTAATTTATGTTGTTCTTCTGATGATGTGTTGTACTTTTGCAGTTCCAAGTTTTCATCCAGAACCTCCTTTGACATCTGCAGCACAAAGGCCAGAGCTGAGCAGTGGACCTCTGAGAGTTTCTTCTTTGACCTGTTCTCTGACTTCAGGAACTCTTGGATATCCTGAAATAATGAGAGGTCGTACATCTCCATCAGACAGTAGAAGATGTTGATGCTTCTGTCAGGAGAGATTTTTTCACTTTTCATTTCCTTCAGGTTGTTGATGACCCTTTGGATGGTTTCTGGACTGATCTCTGTCTGACCCAGCAGACCTCCTAAGAGTCTCTGGTTGGACTCCAGACAGAGGCCATGAAGGAAGCGAACAAAAAGGTTCAGGTGGCCATTTTTACTCTGGAGGGATTTCTCCATGACTTTGGTCAAAAACACATGGAGCCATTGCAGATCTCTGTTATCAAAAAAACTAGAAATCTTCTTGGTCAAAGATTTTGTTTTTAGGACGTTCTTCAGCACCTCTGTCTTCCTGTTGGTGAAACAGTGGAACATGTAGACTGCAGCCAGAAACTCCTGAATGCTCAGATGAACAAAGCAGTAGACTGGTTTCTGGAAGATCACACACTCGTTTGAAGATCTCTGTACAAACTCCTGAGTACACCGAGGCCTCTGTGACATCCAGACCACACTGCTCCAGGTCTTCTTGGTAGAACATGATGTTTCCTTTCTCCAGATGTTCAAACGCCAGCCTCCCCAGCTTCAGAAGAACTTCCCTGTCAGCCTCCGTCAGCTCCTGTGGACTCGTCTCATGTCCCTCATGGTACTTGTTCTTCTTCCTCTTTGTCTGAACCAGCAGGAAGTGTGAGTACATGTCAGTCAGGTTCTTGGGCAGCTCTCCTCTTTTCTCTGTAGTCAACATGTGCTCCAGAACTGTAGCAGTGATCCAGCAGAAGACTGGGATACTACACATGATGTGGAGGCTCCTGGATGTCTTCATGTGGGAGATGATTCTGCTGGACAGCTCTTCATCACTGAATCTCCTCCTGAAGTACTCCTCCTTCTGGGCGTCAGTGAAGCCTCGTACTTCTGTTAGCCTGTCAACACATGTAGGAGGGATCTGATTGGCTGCTGCAGGTCGGGAAGTGATCCAGACGAGAGCCGAGGGAAGCAGATTCCCCTGGATGAGGTTTGTCAGCAGCTGGCTGACTGATGACTTCTGTGTGACATCAGACAGCAGCTTCCTGTTGGTGAAATCCAATGAAAGTCTGCTTTCATCCAGGCCGTCAAAGATGAACAAAAGCTGAGAGACAGCCAGCTTCTCTGCTGTGACCTTCTGTAATGTTGGATGGAAAACATGGAGCTTCAGGAAAACTTCTTCACTCTGTCCCTCTGTGATGTAGAGCTCAGTGTAGATCCTGTTGAGGAGGGTTCTACTTCCTGTTTCATCACTTCCTTCAGTCACACATTCACATCTCCTTCCACTGCAGTCTCCTTCCATTACTGAACATTTTACACTGAGCGTGCTCACACTGAACTGTTATGAACAGTTCCCTTTAAAGCTGTTTGTAACTAGACTGACTGCAACTGCAGCTTTGGAGTTAAATGTCAGTCAGCTGATTGAGGCCAATGACAGACAGAGTTTCAGTTCAGCTCCGCTTTTGGGGAAATAATTGCATCATTCCAGCTCTGAAGGGGAAAAGAATGAATGAAGTCAAATTCAGACTCTGATCACTTTACAAAAACAGAGACGCCTACTGGTAGACAACAAGTAACACAGGGGACTGTTCATAATATTAAAATTTTAAAGACTTTTATTTTATTTAACATTTACATTAAGTTTGGCAAACTGAACTGATTACTAAGAGCTTTTATATTTTATCAACTTAATCAGCTAAACAAGTTCTCCTATTAATAATAAAGCTGGATCATAACAAAATCAATAAAGCAGAAAAGAGGATATAACCTAAAGAACAAATGAGTAGAGCTGTAAACTATCCAGGCATTCTACAGTTCGATGCTAGCTGAACAAATCCTGTAAGAAATGAACACGCATGTAACTTTTAATGTGGTTAACATTTAAATAAATGCAGTGGTCACAGCAGCACCTCATCTCTGTAGCAGCAGATGGAGGAGGAAAGAGTTTTTGTCACATTTTAATACTTAAGTTTTGTTTGCTTTATAGGCGACATCACAAAATCCAGTCTATACAAGTAACATTTTAATATATCTATAAAGATTGGAACTGTCATGTCTATGTGTAGGCAGGCAGGAAGAGAGGACCCAAAATGCAGGACTCAGGGAGGTGGAAGAAACTCAAAACACAGCTTTATTGCTGGGATGAAGCAGAACAGAAAAAAAACACTAACTAAACTGGGAGAACAGAATAACTAGACAAGTTGGCAGGCTGGCAAACAGAACACACAGAGGAAGCGTGGGTGAACAGACCTTAACGACGGAACACCGAGTAGGGGGAGACACAGACACTAAATACAAGACGTGAACGGAGCGAAGAGGAAACAGCTGGGAGACACGGCTGACGCTGATTACACTGACGAGACAGGGAGAGCACAAAGCTGAACGCACTGACATAGGACACAGACCTACAAAATAAAACAGGAAGCACACGACAGACAGAGACAAAGACGCAGACTCATAAGCAGGCATAATGATATCATGGACAGACAGGGGGGACATGGAAGGAGGGACCAGGGCAGGCACAGAACAGAAACCTAACAAAATGGCGAATAATAATGAAATACCCGATCAGAATAACAAAAGCATAAAGAAACACAAAACACTGAGTCAACAGGCTCAGGACCATGACAGGAACCAGGCAAGGCAAGGCAAGGCAAGTTTATTTATATAGCACAATTCAACAACAAGGTGATTCAAAGTGCTTTACAGAGACATTAAAAACAAAATAGATAAAAAGCATGATTTAAAATTGATTAAAAAAAAACAGTAGATAAAATCAGTAGTTAAAGTGTAAGTTTTGAAATTTAAGCTTAAGTGTGGATTTGGTGCTTTATTCAAATGCAGCTGAGAACAGGTGAGTCTTCAACCTGGATTTAAATAAACTGAGTGTTTCAGCTGATCTGAGGCTTTCTGGGAGTTTCTTCCAGATATATGGAGCATAAAAGCTGAATGCAGCTTCTCCGTGTCTGGTTCTGACTCTGGGAACTGATAAAAAACCGGATCCAGATGACCTGAGGGATCTGGAAGGTTCATACTGGGTCAGGAGGTCACTGATGTATTTTGGTCCTAAACCATTCAGAGCTTTGTAGACCAGCATCAGAACTTTAAAGTCTATCCTCTGATGGACAGGCAGCCAGTGTAAAGACCTCAGAGCTGGACTGATGTGGTCCACTTTTTTGGTCTTAGTGAGGAAACGAGCAGCAGAGTTCTGAATGAGCTGTAGTTGTCTGACTGATTTTTTAGTTAGACCTGTAAAGATGCTGTTACAGTAATCAAGCCTACTAAAGATGAATGCATGGACTAGTTTTTCCAGGTCCTGTTGAGACATCAGATCTTTTATCCTTGAAATATTCTTGAGGTGATAGTAAGCTGATTTTGTTATTGTCTTAATGTGTTTTTCTAAGTTTAGGTCTGCATCCATCACTACACCCAAATTTCTCGCCTGGTTTGTGGTTTTTAGGTGTATAGATTGAAGTTATCTGGTGACTGTGGAATTACATGGATTATTTTACATAACCATCATCTTTATCATTGCATTAATTATCATTTCATCCAAGCATTTATTGAAGTTGCTGGCATTATGTTATAATTTGTATTACAGGGGTTATCATAATCAAATATTAACATGTTTATTACAGGTGCAGTTACAACCACTGAAATCGTTGAGTTAAATCTATAATCTTAAAAGCTTATATGCTGAGTATATTGTTACAGTAAAATAGTAGCTGAGCAAAGGCCTGAATGTATTCAGCTTCTTGTTGCATTTGAGTTTGCCTAGCAACAGGTGACAGAAGAGGAGGACAAGTCCATGGGGACCTCAAAGGCCTGAGATCATCACCATATTTGGATGGATGCCAGAAAGGGGAACTTCTGTGTCTGCATTTATCTCTCAAAATTGATCATTATCTGTAGAGGAGGCAAATAATGTTCTTAAGATGCAAGTTATGTGCTTGTAAACGCATGAGGGGGCGTCATAATACCCTGATGTTATAAAAGCAATCTGAAGTGTATTTTTGGGTGGGGATTTACGACTGATGGTTTCCAGTGTACGTCTCCCCACGCTGCGTGTATTCATTAAAATCAATTGTTTGACTGACCTCTTTTGGACCATCATTGTTTTACTCTCGTCCTCAATTTCGGACCCTTAACATTTGGTGCATTGGCCAGGGTTGAGGGGAGAGAGAGTTGGAGATTGAGACCGAGAGGGTCCAAGGCACTCGACGGCAGACACGAGTCAGTGGTCGAAGTGAGTGGACATAAGCCGGCTTATTCAAAGGTAAGGCACTACCTGTTGAATTATTTCCAAAATGTGCCAATTGGATATTACAAAATTAAAAGTCTACTCACTGAAATTACTGGTAAAAGTCTGTTTTGACTTTGGTGAAAATCTCATGAGAATTGAAGCTGAAGTAATGATAATGAAATGTTGAAAGTGACAGTATTGAGTAAAGAGAATTTAAAGCAGTTGGACTGCTAAGTAAATAAAAAGCAGTTGGACTACTAAGTGAATTTAGAATAATAGGTAATTGGTCGTTTTGTGGTTTACACTCCCAGTTGGTTATAAGGTTGGACCTGCATCGGTCATACACTTGTTCTGAGGTGTTGATTGTTGTTTCAAAGTATTACAAATTTCTGTAGAACGGCAGTTGGACTGCTAAGAAGCGCATTTTCTCGGAGTTAACGCTCCCTCCTGGATGACAACGGTTATCCTTGACCTATCGCTGAATAGGGTTAGTACGGCTGGTGACCGGGGAGAACTTGGGAACCTCCAAAATAACTAGTGGTTGGACCACTTTACCGTTTAGAACGGTATTTGTGCTTTTTTGGGTAGTAAAGCTTGGAGCTTGGGCGTTAGACGCTTTTAAATTGTGTTAGGGACCTTAGGGATTCGACCAGATACAGTTTAGAACTGATACTGTGTAATTGATAATAAAAAACTTGGAGTTTGTCCCTTGGAGGGTTAGTTTAAATTTGTCAAAATTCTGTAGGTTGTGCAATCTTAGGCCTGATAATCTCTGCAGTTGTAATTATAAAGACGTCTGTGTAAAATTGTGTGTGAGCAACCCGTTCTCACTCCCGACGCGTAAAATACTGACGATTTGTCACGTCTCTTAACTTCTCATGCTGACGCTGAAGGTACCCTTCCACGTTTTTATGCGACGCTCTGGGTTGTCAATTCATTCCAATATGAAGCCGCTCGCGGCGATCAGAGACGCTTCGAGCAGAGGCTCCAGCCATCTATTTACTCCAATAATAACCCCGTCACGGCGAAACGTGACGCCTTGAAGTACAATCTAACTGGAGAACCGGGACCCTCTCCAAACGGGTTTTTCTCCCTAATTTAATGCTTTCTTTAATGACATCGTTAACATTTATCAACAAAAACACATGAAAGTAACACTGATAATTCAACAATAAAATCGCTTCATTTTCCAAAGTGATTCACGATCTGAAAGTGCGCAGATTTAACGTACATAATCCTTGGTTGGGTTTATTATTTTTATTTCACACGTAAAACACATTTATAGTTTTATTCACCACTCCTGTTAGTTTTGGATGCGCTTGGCTCCAACCAATCAGACGCAACCGGTGTAAGCAAAGGATG
>JAQSNX010009954.1:0-10066 GCA_029532605.1 Oreochromis grahami | reverse complement strand
GTTGGGGATTGAGGGCAAAAATGTGGTCTGGCATTATCTTGTTGAAAATGCGGGGGTCTTCCCTGAAAGAGATGACGTCTGGATGGGGGGCAGGTGAGCCCAGAACCGGGAATATTTTTTTGCATTGATGGTCCCTTTTCCAGACACAACCCTGCCCATGCCAACCCCCCATGAACCCCATACCACCGAGATGGGGTTTTTTAACTGGGGCCTTGATAAAAACCGGGGCTGCCCCGCCCTTTGGTCCGGATGAAAAGGGGTCCCACATTTCCAAAAAAAAAAAATTTCGAATCGTGACTGCCTGACCACAGAACAGTCTTCCCTTTTTGCCCCCTCCTTTTTACATGACCCCGGGCCCCAGTGAAAACGCCTGAGCTTGTGGGATCTTGCTTAGAAATGGCTTTTTTTTTAAAAATTAGGGGTTTACTGGCAACCGGGGATGGCACGGGGGGATTGTGTTCTTTTTTAAATCAGCAATCAAATTCTCCATCCATCCTTGAGTACTTGGTCACCTTTAAATGTCAATGTTAATTTTATCAATTTATTTATCATTACCTTAACGCTAATCCACTGTTTGTTTTTTTTTTTTAATTATTTTAGTTCACTTTCTCCTATTTGATCACTTTGATTTCTTAACTATCATTATTTCACAGAAAATCAACAAATCTACTTTTTCTCCCTCTTTTGTCATCAAGGAATTCACACACACACACACTGGTCACTTGCCCCCACCTTTCTTTCTCTCTCACTCACACACACACACATTTTACTCCTCCTTTGTTCCACCTGTGAACCCGCCCCTCGAGGCTGGCTCACACACACCTCATGCTTCTCGCAGTCCCATTCAAACTTTCTGTGAGACACCTTCTCTGCTGATACAGGACAACGCCCTGATCAGCACAAAGAGTGGATATCGTCCACTTTTAGAACTGAACAAAAACAATTATAAACTCACGATCTTCAGATCGCAGGCTTTAACCGCGATTTCTCTTCTGTCTCAAAACACAGTCAAATTTAATCCCCAATAAACTCAGGATACACAACATTTAGTGGCACGGCCTCCCGTCCACATACAGCACAAAAACACAATCTTATAGTCAAATCTCTTAGTTCCTACACACACTCACACTTTCCCCAAACACACACTTTTAGACGCGAATTCTTTTTGTTACTGTAATTGACTCCCGTACTTCAAACGAGACGCCGACTCTAACGGCGCTTTCACACACACTACGCAGTCTACACACACTGCAGTCAGGTTATCAACCGCGACTAGGATCCAACACCTAGATTTAGTTATTTAAGGCGTCCCCGGTGCCTAGGTAACCAGCCTGGATCTCCTGCCCTCACAGGTCCTACCCCCGCGTCCGAGAATAGGTGGGGCAACCAAGCCCGGAACACACACAGCACTGAGCTGGTGACGAGGCCTTTCAGCCCCGCTTTCTAACTAATAGTAACACATTTCCTGCTTTAACGCATGGAGGACGGATCACACACCGCCACTTTTTCCTAATAACTAAGACGGATCACACACCGCCACGGATGAAACACCGATTCTATTAATTACTAACTAAGACGGATCACACACCGCCACTAAAACGGATCAGACACCGTTTCTTTTAACTACTGAGTGAAATTACACTGAGATACGCTCAACTTGGCAAACAGATAATTTAGGCTTTAAACAATATGCACGGTTCGAAAATAAACAGGTCGTGCTTACCTTTTAATCATGTGAGCTAGCTCTCTGTTCGCCTCGTTTCACGATCTCAGCTCTGCCAATTCATCCTCTCTGGGCCTCGAGCGAATCCCAGGGTTTCGGCACCAAAACTGTTACGAAATCAGTTTCGCCCCCGGTTCTTATGATTCGTAGAGGGATCCAGAAACTGCACCGGAACTTCAGTAGTTATTCTTACAAAATCTTTATTCATCTTTATTCATCTTCATTTAAGCATGCACTTCTAGAAGGGAAGACGAGGCCGGTGTCCCTCTCTAAAGATCTTCACCCCTTTGTTAGTTCCACCCAGCTTTATAGGAGCGACCCCATCATAAATCCCCCATGGTGTGCTGGAAACTCTGTGTCTGTGTCTATGTGCACGAGCATGTGAGTGCCTGTGTGTGCGCGTACCCGTGTGTCTATGTGAGTGCTCGTGAGTGACTGTGTGTGCATACCTGGTATGTGCGTGCACGTGAGTGAGTGTGCATGTGGATGTGTGAGTGTATCAGTTAAAACACTGTGAGTGTGTGTCTCTTCCTAGGGCCATAAATACCATCTCCCCTCCAGACCACAGTTACCAAGTTAAATGTTGAGACCCCCACCCAGGTATCCTCTGGGGAATTTCCACTCAGCATTAACTCCTTTGTCTTACTTTCACAGTTCAACTGGGGAGGGTCTCCTAAGATCTACTCCTAAATTCATGACACAGTCAGGCCTTTATTTATATCCAGGGCAGTGTCAGTGTCTCTACCATAATTCTACATTCTATCTTAACACATTTCTAAACTCTAAAGCAAACTAAACATTCCTACATATCTAAACTCTAAAATAAGCTAAACATTTCTACATGTGTAGTCAAAGAATGTGAGCAGCTTGCATAGAAAGGTGAGCGAGATACGATGGGGAGACAGTGGTGTTTCTATAGAGATGGAGAGAGAGAAAAGTACTAGGAGTTGTGTCACAGAGGGCAGCTTCCACGACCCTATATAGATGAGTGCATCCCTTTGTTTAGCCAGACCTCGCCCATAGAGAGCTCTTAGCTGCTTGGTCTCCAGATATGTGTTCACTGAATGCTTGGAAAATAAAGAGTGTCAAATGAAGTTCTTGTCTCTGTTTGATCTCTACCATCAAAACAATCTGTGAAGTCGGAGTACTTCAACAATAGCTTATTAGAACACAGCTTAGAGAAAGTGGAGAAGCTCAGACAAAACTAAACAAAAAACAAATAAATAATAAATATAATAATAGAGCGCTGCTGGGGGTGATGTCCACACATAATGTACTCGCACTAGTTTCTCCCTGCAGAGGAGACACAAGATGGTCAGACACACCCACATCACTCCACTAGCGCGCAAACACAAAAACTAGATTAGATTAGATTAGAACAGGATGTTTTTGAGCACAGCACCCTGTTTGTTATCAGATGGATACTCAGCAGGTGAGGCCATAAATAAATGTCCCGTAGAGCTACTCTGTTGTAATCTTACAGTATTAATTAACTTTGAATCATGTGGTGTGAATTACTTTGTGGTCGGCTGTTCCAAAGTTTGTTTCCAGAGTTTGGACTCGAGAGAAAGTCAGAAATAAAACATTGTTTCGGCCTGGGAGCAAAACTGGAGTGAGCTGCTCTTGTGTTCAGTTTTATTTAATAATTTCATGTGCAGAGCTCACAAGCTGCAGTCTGCTGAAGCGTGATAACGCTGGTTATCCTCCCTCAGCTAAACATGTTCTACAATGGTAAATGGTAAATGGCCTGTATTTATGTAGCGCTTTTCTAGTCCCTAAGGACCCCAAAGCGCTTTACATATCCATTCATGCACACATTCACACACTGGTGATGGCAAGCTACATTGTAGCCACAGCCACCCTGGGGCGCACTGACAGAGGCGAGGCTGCCGGACACTGGCGCCACCAGGCCCTCTGACCACCACCAGTAGGCAACGGGTGAAGTGTCTTGCCCAAGGACACAACGACTGAGACTGTCCAAGCCAGGGCTCGAACCTGCAACCTTCCGATTACAAGGCAAACTCCTAACTCGTGAGCCACAATCGCCCCTTTTACAATGAAGGAGAGAGGAAGAAATTAGGCAGTGAGGGAACAGGGAAGGAAAGGAGGTGGTGAGATGGGAGAGAAGTAAACATGGAGAGAGAGAGAAGAAAGGTAGCGATGGAAAGGGGTTTAAAAAAGGGTGGATAGAAAGATAGAGAACCAAACAAAAAGGAAGAGAAGGAAATAACTAAGAGAAATAAACAAGGAGGGTGAGAAGAAATTAAGGAGAGGTTGAAGCCATTGAGGAAGGAGAGAAGAAGAAAGGAAGTAGAAGATAATGAAATGACGTGTTAATAAGGAAGGAAAGGAAATAATATTCTAGAGAAGAAAACATTTCCTCCTTGTTTCAGTATCTCTGTTTTTTCTTCTCCTTTTCTTCCCTACCTACTTGTCTCTGTCCACCTCTTCTACAGGTGAAACTCGAAAAATTTGAATGTCATGTTCAATTAATTCAACTTAAAAGTTGAAACTAATGTACGATATAGACTCATTACATGCAATGCAAGATATTTCCAGCCTTTATTTGTTAGAATTTTGATGATTATGGCTTATAGTTTATGAGAACCCCACATTTGAAAGCTCAAAAAATTAGAATATTGTTCTATATTTTAGGCTCAAAGTGTCACACTCTAATGGGCTTATTAATCCAAAACACCTGCAAAGGGTTCCTGAGCCTTTAAATGGTCCCTTAGTCTGGTTTAGTAGGAATCACAATCATGGGGAAGACCGCTGACCTGACAGTTGTGCAGAAAACTATCATTAACACATTCCATAAGAAGGGAAAGCCTCAAAAAGTAATTGCATGAGAAGTTGGGTGTTTCTGAAGTGCTATGTCAAAGCACATTAATAGAAAGTTATGTGGAAGGGAAAAGTGTGGAAGATAAAGGTGCACTGTGCTTTATTAAGTCCAGAGTAAATGCAACCGTCTACCAGGACATTTTGGAGCACTTTATGCTTCTGCTAACGAGCTTTATGGAGATCCTGAGTTCATTTTCCAGCAGGAATTGGCACCTGCCCGCACTGCCCAAAGCACCAAAACCTGGTTCATTGACCATGGGAATGCTGTGCTTGATTGGTCAGCAAACTCACCTGACCTGACAACCATAGAGAATCTATGGGAGAATCCCATGCAAACGTACACCTATCTGGAACAACCCTGATATATTACAAAACAATAATATGATAAACTTTTCAGATTGGAGTGGTAAAGGAATCAAATATTTAGAACATATACTAGAAGGAACAGAATTTATTTCATTTGACAGACTAGTTACACAATATGGGATCAGCAAGAAAAGATTTTTAGAATATCAGCAAATTAAATCCATAGTAAAAAAGAGATTTAAACCAGGTCAAGAGGAACTACAAACACCACCAAGTGTGGTTCAATTTCTGACTCTTAAAACCCCCAAATTACTGTCCAAAATATACAGAATGCTTTCTAAAATAGATGAATCAATATCACTTCCTATTGCAAAATGGGAAGCGGATTTATCAGTTAACTTTGACCAAAACTTCTGGTCTCAGATTTGCTCAAAAACCTTTCATCTAATTAGAAATCCCAGTCTTCAATTAATTCAATACAAAATACTACATAGAGTGCACTATACAGGTCATCGGATGTTCAAGATGGGCTTTACGTCTACCAACAACTGCTCACACTGCCAAACCAATTCACCGGACAATTATATCCACGCTCTTTGGTTCTGTCCACCAGTTCAGAAGTTTTGGCGCGAGATATGTGAAGACTTATCAAAGTGTCTGAAATGTAACATTCCAACTTCCCCTTTAGTGTGTTTGTTGGGCAGCTTAGATAATGTCACTACAGAAAAGAATATAGCCCATATGGTTTTCACTGCCCTATGCATAGCCAAGAAAACAGTCCTCATGAACTGGAAAAATAAAAATAATCTTAATTCTAACCAATATAGAAATTATCTATTAGATTACATTAGTCTTGATACAGCCTCTGCCACCACATCAGATCAATTTCTCTGGGCTCCTTTGATCAGCTCCATCACCTAGTGGGGGTGGGGGGTCATAGTTTGGTCCCACCTTCACTGTTGTGATCGGTGTGGGGGTAGGGACAGGCTTAGGGCGTCGGGGGGTTCCCAGGAGCATCTTCCTTGGGGGGCTCAACCCGGGGTAGCGGTCATGGCCAATTAGGGGCTCTGTTGGCTCTTGGGTGACGGTTTCCTCGTGGCTGCGTGCAGCAGGGCTAGGGGAGGGTCTGTGCTGACGGACGTGGGTTACTGACCTGGTAGCCTGGCTGCCCCTGGGTGGGTCCGGGATGGGCGTGAGGTTCTGGGGGCGTTCTGTCTCTGGCTGGGGCCCTGGCCGGGCCTCAGGGGCCTGGGTCCTGGTTGGTGTGTTGCCGGGGTTGTGGGCGGGTGGGTGTATGGGGGCCCGGTCCTGGCGCAGGGTGCCGCCGGTGCATCGAGCCACCTGGGGGGCTCTTCAACTGGTGGGGGAGGTTGTCACATCTTGCAGGAGCTTTCCGCTCTTCGGGAACTCTCTCTGCAGGAGGGGAGATACAGGAGAGGTGGAGGAAGATCTCAGCCTGGGCGTCTATTGTCTTGTGTAGTCTGGAAGATGAGTGGATGATGGGGTGGGTGTAGTTTTCTCTGTGGTGGGGTCAGGTGGACTGTCCCGGGCTCTGTGGGGCCGGGCGGCGCTGCTGCACTGGGCCCCGGTCCGGATGGGCCTGGGCCCCCCTTTCCCTGGCGGGTTGCAGAGTATGGGGGTGCCTACTGGGGTCAGCGGGGGAGCTGGCCCCAGGGAGGGGTCACTTGACCCTCCCTTCCTTCCCTCCCCATCTCCAGCTGCCTCCCTCTTCTCGCTCCACCACAGTCACCCACACATGCAGGGCCTTGGGGTAGGGGTGTGTCACCAGGGTGCAGGGGAGGCACCCCCCCCCCCCCCTGTCCCCTTCTGGCTGCCTCTGCCTCAATTTTATCCCACAACTTAGACATTCACATTACTCACACTCTCATTACACATACATATAGGATCTTGGGGTGGGCACGCCACACAGAATCCAAATTACCATCAGGGTGTACACCTCACCCCTGGCGTCGTTGCCCACCTCTCAATTTTAAATACACGTAGACATTGAGGGCTAGCAGGAGGGACTATGCGCTTACCTGCTTCTCTGGCAGGTAGCTCCATGCCCTCCTGGGTTTTAAATGCACCTTAGAACACACATACATCAACACTACATATGAGCGGGTGGAGGGAGGTTTGGAGTCTTCACACACCCCCGTTCTCTGCGGCCTGCTGGAGTGGGGGGCTAGGAGGAGGAGTTGGCCGTCCGACTGGGGTCTGGAATGTGGGGCCTCCCTGCTGCTGTGGAGTCGGGCGGCCTGCTTCTCCCCACCGCAGGGAAAAGGGTAACACCACCTGGGTCTGGGTGCAGCTTCCCCCTCCAGGGGCAAGGGTACCCAGACCCGGTTCTTAGAGTACGCTTGGGGAGAGTGATTGTGTGTACAGCGTCTCTTTATGTCTGTCTCCGCGTTGGTTGAGTGTGGAATAATTGCCTATGAGAGCATGAGGGTGGGAATGGATGTTTGTATCTGTGTGTGCCTGTATGTCTGTGTCTATATGTCAGGTTGGGTATCAGACGCCACCTCTCTGGGGACATCTCAGGCCCTCCAAGGTTTGGAGGCCTATCTCCCCCACCACTTCCCCTGCCGGTGGTGGACGCCCTCAGACATCGGTGCATTGGTGGTTCTTTGTGTCCGGGGGTGGGCGCCCAGGTACACACCGGCTCACTCCTTGGCGGCTGCTTATCGGGGCCTGGAGCCTGGGGCTCGCTCGGGGCCACTTCGGAGGCAGGGTGCCCTCGGCCTCTCGGCCCGGGGCTCGGTCACTCAGGCACAGCTGGCTGCCGGCGGAGCTCACGGGCACGTCACTGCAACCCCCCTGGCTTCTGCTCCGCGGCTGCTGAGTGACCCCTCATCTGGGACTCTCCTCAGCTCTTTCTGGGATAGTGGCGCGGCTGCCCCTCTGTTGGTCTTCCTTGGTCTCTTGTGTTCTGGGGGCCTCTGGACGTCTGGAGTTTTGATCTCCTCCATACCTGCGTCATGCCCTGGAGGACGGGGCAGTGGCCCCCCCACACCCTCTAGCAGATCATTACATGAAGGAACCTTTTAAAAACAAGCGCGTTCATGCTCACAGGTGTACACACGGGTGATCACACACAAACTACACCCTTTTTGGCTCTTACCTCAAAGCACACTGTGCGCTGTCGATTTACGTGCTGCACAATAATGTCTAACATTTAGTATTTACTGTCATATTCCCATAGATCATTGTGATGTTGTTTATTACTCTCGTTTTCTTCTGCTTGCTTTCTCTTTCTTTCTCAACAGGTGATCCAGGTGATCGATATATGTATTTTTTTCGTCTGCTTATTCTGTTGGTTTTTGGTTTTTTGCCCTTTTTCCCCGTCCCTCTTCCTCACTGTTTTTCTTTCCCTCTTTCTTTCTCCCCTTTCTTTCCCCCAGTAAAAAAAAAAAAAAAAAAAAAAAAAAAAAAAAAAAATACAATAAAATAAAATAAAATAAAAGACTCTGCCTCCCTTGTTAAAAAAAAAAAAAAAAAAAAAAAAAAAAGAGAATCTATGGGGCATTGCCAAGAGAAAGATGAGAGACATGAGACTGAACAATGCAGAAAAGCTGAAGGCCGCTATTGAACCTGGTCTTCACAGCACCTCAGCAGTGCCACAGGCTGATAGCATCCATGCCACACCGCATTGAATTAGTAATTCATGCAAAAGGGGCCCAAACCAAGTACTGAGTACATATGCATGATTATACTTTTCAGAGGTCTGACATTTCTGTATTTAAAATCCTTGTCTTATTGATTTCATGTAATATTCTAATTTTCTGAGGTTTTGAATTTGGGGTTCTCATAAGTTGTAAGCCATAATCATTAAAATTATAACAAATAAAGGCTTGAAATATCTTGCAATGTCTATCCTATATTAGGTTCACCTTTTAAGCTAAATGATTGAAATAATTGAAATTTTGCACGTGTCAAGAGATTTATTCTAAAGACACTTCTTCAGCTAAGAGTCTAAGGGTAGAAACACACACAGACGCTGTGGTTTTCACTTGTATACAAGGGCGGTCACAAAACGCTCACACCAGAGTGGGGGCCCTGTGATGCGCGCTCCGTTACTGCTCTGGTCTTTATTTATATACAAAGCAATACAACAGTGAATACGTCTATTCATAGGCAGAGGAATGTTAGTGCGTAGGGAGTGAAGATAAGAGTGGTTCAGGTGTATGTGTGTGTGTTGTGAGATTCAGAAGGACGCAGCCCCTCTTCTTGTTAGAGAGCACAGATAAAAGTGTCCAGCTCTCCTCTTCCTGCTTGTTCAGCTATTATCGCTGTGAGAAAGAATTTATAAAACAGTCCTGTAGTGGACAACAGTCTAAGTCATCAAAAGGTCAACATACAGTATTCTATCATATGCAAACTTATATCATTAAAAGCTTATACTGACTACTAAGTACAATTTTCCATTGACAGCACGATATTCTAATTTTTCAAGTTTCACATGTATTTCTCCTCCCTCTTTCCATCCGCCCTCCTCCACCAGGTTTCAAAGCTCAGTCACAGCACCTGTGTGTTGTCTCTGTAATTATATTCACCTTGTTGTACCAAATTGTCCTTCTTTTTCCTCTTTTGTCATAGAAACGTGGTGACCACAAGAGACCCAGACATCATGGCTCCCAGCACCATGACAACGCCTCAAACAAGAATCGGAAGATTCACATGGATGACAAACAGTACAGCTGTGATCAATGCCCGTCCACTTTCGCTCGACTACAGACTTTCTTAACGCACCAGCGTGTTCACACAGGAGAGAGACCATACAGGTGTGACACATGTGGGTCAGCTTTCACTCAGTTGGCTCATCTGAGGAGGCACGAGCGAAGTCACACCGGGAAGAAACCATACAGGTGTGATCAGTGCCCGTCCACTTTCAATCAACTAAGTGGTTTCTTGAGCCACCAGCGTGCTCACACAGGAGAGAGACCGTACAGCTGTGACACATGTGGCTCAACTTTCACTCAGTCGTCCCATCTGAAGAAGCACAAACGAAGTCACACCGGGAGAGGCCATACAGGTGTGATCAGTGTGGTCAGACTTTTACTCTGAAATGTAGTCTGAACACTCACTGCATACGTTTGCACACAGCAGAGAAACCATACAGCTGCGACCAGTGTGGTAAAAGTTTTGCTTTTGAAATTTTCCCTGAAAGTCCACCAGCAAATCCACACCAGAGAGAGT
>JAQSNX010009953.1:0-14339 GCA_029532605.1 Oreochromis grahami | reverse complement strand
AATGAAGTGGAATGAATACTACAGAATGTACATAAGGTGCAGTTGCAAGTCTGGCAGTGGGAGGAGCTGTGACAGGTCAACTGTTTAGAAGGGAGATGGCGAGGGAAAGAAACTGTTCCTGTGTCGGGTGGTCCTGGTCTGCAGGCTTCTTGACCGTCTGCCAGAGGGCAGCAGATCAAAAAGTCTGTGTCCAGGGTGTGAGGGGTCTGTGAGGATTTTCCTGCCCGTTTCTGGTTCTTGAGAGGTACAGATCCTGGATGGAGGGCAGGGGGGCGCCGATGATCCTTTCTGCTGCCCGTACAGTCCGCTGCAGTCTGCACCTGTCCTGTTTAGTGGCTGCACCATACCAGACTGTGATGGAGGAGCACAGGACAGACTCAATGACTGCAGTGTAGAACTGGATCAGCAGCTCCTGTGGAAGACTGTACTTCCCCAGTTGTCTCAGGAAGTACATCCTCTGCTGGGTCTTTTTGAGGATGGAGTTGATGTTGGTCTCCCACTTCAGGTCCTGGGAGATGGTGGTACCCAGGAACTTGAAGATCTCCACAGTCGACACAGATGCCAGTTAATATCTACTATCTGTAGATATTAACTGGCATCCGTGTGTGGACAGTGGAGAAAGAATTTCATTGTACAAAGAAATGCTTTTTCTTGGTACACATGACAATAAACGCTTTGAATCTTGAATCTTTGCCAAGAAAGTTTCCCAATTATGTATAAAGCCCACGGTTTTTGGACCAGAGACTTGTGGTCTGGAAAAATTCCTCATGTCAACATTCCAAGCTGCTTGAGCTGCTACTACACAATATTTTCAAAATATGTATTTTCTCACCAGGGGGGTGGCTGTAGCTCAGGTGGTAGAGCAGGTCACCTACTAACCAGACGGTTGGTGGCTTGATCCCAGTCTTCTCTAGTCTGCATGCCGAATATCTTGGGCAAGATACTAACCCCATGTTGCTTTTCCAATGCATCCATCAGAGTTTGAATGTGTGTGAATGTTAGATAGTAAGCACTTAGAAACAGCGTAGACAAAAAAAAGTGTTAGAGACAGAGCTAAATCAGAACCAGTTCATTTACCCATTCAAATCATTAAATTCCAGTGTTCTGATCACTTCCATGATGAGAGATCATGGAAGTGATCATGCAGACTGCTTCTAAAAAATCAGCTTTCTGCATAGTCACTTGCCACACAGCTCCAAACTTCATGTGGCCTTCAGATTGGAACAGTGTGTAGAGAGCTTCATGTAATGAGCTTGAGTGGTCAAGCAACATCATCAAATCCTTACATTACTAATTAGGAATGCAAAGTGTCGGATGCAGTGGTGTAAAACATATTGCCACTGGTATCAGGAGCAGTGGAGACGGTTTCCCTGGAGTGACAAATTCATTTCAGTTTTATTTATACAGCGCCAAATCACAACAACAGTCCCCTCAAGGTGCTTTATTTTGTAAGGTAGACCCTACAATTATACATACAGAGAAAAACCCAACAATCATATGACCCCTATGAGCAAGTACTTTGGCGACAGTGGGAAGGAAAAACTCCATTTTAACAGGAAGAAACCTCCGGCAGAACCAGGCTCAGGGAGGGCGGGGCCATGTGCTGGAGCCGGTTGGGGTGAGAGAAGGAAGACAGATAAAGACATGCTGTGGAAGAGACAGAGGTTAATAACAAGTATGATTCAGCAGAGAGGTCAATTAACACATAGTGAGTGAAGAAGAAACACCCAGTGCATCATGGGAGATCCCCGGCAGCCTACGTCTATTGCAGCATAACTAAGGGAGGATTCAGGGTCACCTGGTCCAGCCCTAACTATATGCTTTAGCAAAAAGGAAAGTTTTAAGCCTAATCTTGAAAGTAGAGATAGTGTCTGTCTCCTGAATCCAAACTGGAAGCTGGTTCCAGAAGAGGGGCCTGAAAACTGAAGGCTCTGCCTCCCATTCTACTTTTAAATACTCTAGGAACAACAAGCTCCTGCAGAGCGAGAGCGAAGTGCTCTAATAGGGTGATATGGTCTACAAGGTCATTAAGATAAGATGGGCCTGATTATTTAAGACCTTGTATGTGAGGAGCAGGATTTTGAATTCAATTCTGGATTTAACAGGGAGCCAATGAAGGGAAGCCAATACAGGAGAAATATGCTGTCTCTTTCTAGTCCCTGTCAGGACCCTTGCTGCAGCATTTTTGGATTAACTGAAGGCTTTTCAGTGAGTTTTTAGGACATCCTGATAATAATGAATTACAGTAGTCCAGCCTGGAAGTAATAAATGGATGAACTAGTTTTTCAGCATCACTCTGAGACAGGATATTTCTAATTTTAGAGATGTTGCACAAATGGAAGAAAGCAGTCTTACATATTTGTTTAATATGTGCATTGAAGGACATGTCCTGGTCAAAAATGACTCCAAGGTTCCTCACAGCATTACTGGAGGCCAAGGTAATGCCATCCAGAGTAAGAATCTGGTTAGATACCATATTTCTAAGATTTTACAGGGCCGAGTACAATAACCTCAGTTTTATCTGAATTAAGAAGCAGAAAGTTAGCGGCCATCCAGGGTCTTTATGTCTTTAAGACATTCCTGCAGTTTAACTAATTGGTGTGTGTTATCTGGCTTCATGGATAGATAGAGCTGGGTGTCATCTGCATAGCAGTGAAAATGTATGCTATGTCTTCTAATGATGCTGCCTAAGGGAAGCATGTATAATGTAAACAGCATTTGTCCTAGCACCAAACTCTGTGGAACTCACCTTAGTGTGTGAAGAAGACTCCAAGAACAGTCTATTAGATAGTGTCAAGAGAAAAATTGTATATATGTGATCAGCTACATGAAATGTATTCTTTCAGTTATAATTAAGCATATGTCTATGTGACTTTTCACCTAGTAACTTGTGTGCTGAACTTATGCAGATACTAACCGCATCCTGTTGTTCTGAACATTTAGATGTAGAAGACCAAGCTCAGCTCTTTTACAAGAACATGCAAATGTAGAGAAGGGGAAAAACCCGCTGCTCTGAATGACGTTGTTACCTTTACACACACACACACACACACATGGGGTGGCTGTAGCTCAGGCGGTAGAGCAGGTCATCTACTGATCGGAAGGTTGGTGGTTTTGGCCGATTCCTGGCTTCCCCTAGCTATCATGCCAAATATCCTGGGCAAGATACTAACCCCAAATTGCTCTCCGATGCATATGTTCCATTTCGGAATCTGGACAATGTTACTTAGAACAATGTGCTTGTGTGAATGTGGTGTGAATGGGTGAATGCACAAGTTGTGTAAAGCGCTTTGAGTGCTCAGATGAGTAGAAAAGCCTATGTAAGAACCAGTCCATTTACCATTTACACACACACACACACAGGAACATCTTGTATAAATAAAGGTCGCAGGCAGTCGTGGGGGTAAGATTCGTGCGTTCCATGACTGCCCTCGCCGAGTGAAAACTTGCAGTGTTGTCTTTTCTGACTCAGACATCTCAGCTGAGGAACGGCAGGGTGATTTAAAGAAATCCCCTGGTCATTTAAATTGGTCCTTCGAGCCTAGAGATGGAAAAAGCAGACACGTTTCTGTGACTCCAATAAGGTCTGACTTCTGCATCCTGACGTCATGGGTAAACCAGCACCGAAGTCTGTCGACAGCCCTCTCCAGGTAGAGGTGAGAGTCCTGGGCGTAAATACGCATCCAGGCCGGTCCTGGTCCATGACGCTGGGATCCAGATGACCTGAACAACCAGCAAAAGACGACTGAGGGTGAGAAAACACTTTTTGGTTTTAAACCGCCGAAAGGTTTAGAAGAGAAGTGCATAGGTCTTATCCGCCGCAAGGATTAATAGCGCATTAGGGTTGACCCACTGCACGGGTGCACAAAAGAGAAGCGCATAGGTCTTATCCGCCGCAAGGATTAATAGCGCATTAGGCTGACCCACTGCACGGGTGCACAAAAGAGAAGCGCATAGGTCTAACCCGCCGCAAGGGTCCAAGTAGGTCTAACCCGCCGCAAGGGTTTGAAGAACGAACACGTGAAATAGGTTGAGTTCGCCGGAAGGAACTAAGTTTAGATTGGTTTTAGAAGTGGCCGTAAATGCCGTGACAAATAAGGTTTAAGTTCGCCACAAGGAACTGTTTAGAGTGGTTTCAGAAGTAGCCGAAATTACTTCGTGACAAATTAGCGCAAATGTCTATCTGTGTGTATGTATATGTGTTTTATGTATATGTGTTTTGAAAGTAAGTTGATTTTACAGCACAATACGCTGCTGAACTACTCCCATTGTTTTGTGTTTTTTTTATTGTTTTACTTGTGTGTATTCTGCAGAAGCTCAAGTACTGGTGATAAAGGGGAAAGGTCAAAGGGGCGTGTCAGCAACCACCCCTGAGTTTAGTACCAGAGAAAAGCTTTACAGTTCTGTGATAATGGGGAATCAGCCCACAGAAAACATATTGACGGGCAGTGGCTAGAAAAAAATGCAGGCACGGACAAATTAGTGCATGTAGATGAAGAATTCCTAAGAAAACAAAACGTCCCACTATACATTCACCCATATCAGGAGGAACGTAATAATCCCTTATCAAGCAAAAATTAATACTGTAAAGTAGAAGTTTAAAAGAAAACAATACATACCCAAGAGTTGTAATATATGTCACATATACAAGAGGAATGAAGTGGAATAAACAAAAGGTTAAATTAAATTAGAGCTTATCTCTACTATATTCAAATTAATAATAGGAAGCATAGCAACCTGTAAATTGGTATTACCAAATGAAACAAAATTGGGTAGACAACCATACCCAAAATGAATGGAGTAATGAATGAAGCAGATAATCACACGAAACCATTTTAAATAAAAAGTAGAGAAAATGCATAACGTATATTAAGGCTGTGTCATTGTTCAGCCAAAGAAAGAGTGTGAAATGCAAATGTCTCCAGCTTGGGAAGGTGTGAAACTGCAGGTCACACAGGCCCAAGATGGATACATAATAAAATATAAAATAATAAACTATTGTATATTAGTAGTAAAGTAGTGTATTGTAATATACTATAGCTGTTATAAAAAAAAGGAAAAACAAAACAATAATACTTGACCTGTTTGTAAACCTGTCATCCTGGATGAGACTTTGTTGAGATGCTGGTTTTGCTCACTACAATAGTACAAATAGTTTTGATTGATGATAGTGAACATATGATCTGTGACTGAGTTGGGAAAATAGAATAAAGAAACTGTTCATACTTTAGACCAGCGTTTTTGGTCAGAGGTTCCAGAGGGTTTAAATGATAAATAAAAGGTGTGAGATATATTTCTTTTGTGATGTAAAGTAGGATGTTTTAAAGTTTGAAAGTGATTTTAATTCAAGAAATGCATGAGTGATGTTATGAGAGGTTGAGTTTTTCTTTCAGTTCAAAAACACACAAGTATATACACTTGGTACACCCGCTTACTCTTTGAGTTTATTATAACAGACAGTGTATTTCAGTTTGAAATTCAGTAATTGTATGTTGATAGGGTAATTTAGTTTTATGTTAGGTGAAGGAGACATTAATTTCTGCGTCTTGCAGGATTGAAATGGAGCACGTTGAAGACGGTGATGTGATTGTTGACAAATGCAAAGAATTTAGTAGATTTAAAAAGTGTATGTGTGAAATGGAGGTGTGTTGTTTTTAGATCAAGATTTAGTAGAATTAAAGAGGGTTTTTAGACTATAAATACAAAGAAAGACAGAGTCTGCAGAAACAGGAAATGTGTGCCTGTGGTGTGTCGGTGACAGGAAACCGTGTGTGTGTCAGGGACAGGAAATGCATGCCCCTAAAAGGGAAAGTCACTGTGACAAGTGTGCACCCAGGGAAGAGAGAGACGAGTTAAAACTCTAGGCACATGAAGCAAATAAAGCTTTTAAGAAAAAAATGAAAATGATATTAATTGTAAGCTTTAGTGTGTCAATACAGGTGGACTTCTCTCAACATGGAACTTTGAGTAACCGGTAAAAAAGATAGATTAACATTGAGGAAAATAAGCCAATCTTTGGCTGAAATTTTACAGCTTCATCTGTCATTTTGTCCCAAAACTGAGAAGAAGTTCAAAGGACAGTCAATCTCCTGATGAAGACCGACAGAACATCGTGGACTAGAATACAGGCAAACGACAGTGCAAGTGAAAGCGTTAACACTGATGGTACAAAGAAGCACATAAGTGGTGAACTGCCAGAGATTTTTTTAAAAAAAGATAAGGTTACCCAAAACTGAAAAATAATCTACATTTCAGAATTATACAAAAACGCCTTTTTCAGGGAACACAAAATGGGTCAACAATGTAAAGCTGTTCTGCAGCAATGGTGGTTGATCAAGCCTTGAAAGCTGGTGCTACTAATTCCTGCAGGTTTTCCAACTTTTATGGATTACTTACCACCCCCTCTGTCTGCATAAGGTTTTATGTTGGAACACACTGTGGTAGCATAACCTCATGAGCATCAGTTGAACATTATTGTACTGCCAAAAGTAGTGTGTTGCTACAAAAATGGCAAGAAAAAGGCAGTTTTCCCTTCTCCTCAGGTTAAGAGCCTTGGTGTCATCCTAGACAGTTCACTTTCCTACAAATCTCACATCAATAATCTCACCCGTTCTGCCTACTTCCATCTACGCAATATTAACAGATTACTTCCTTCTCTTTCCACCCAGTCTACGTCCATTCTTGTCCACAGTCTTGTTACATCCCGTATTGACTATTGCAACTCTCTTCTGCATGGTCTCCCCAAAAATCCCTCCATAAGCTTCAACTGGTTCAGAACTCTGCTGCTCGCATTATCACCAGAACCCCCTCCTACCAGCACATCACCCCTGTTCTTCAGGAACTTCACTGGCTCCCTGTGAAATCCCGGATAATATTCAAACTTCTTCTGCTCACCTTCAAGGCCCTTCATAACCTCGCTCCTCCTTACCTTTCTGACCTGTTAACCACTACCTGTTCTGCCCGTCCACTTCGATCTTCCTCTTCTATCCAGCTTGCTGTACCTTCCTTCCGCCTCACCACCATGGGAAGCAGAGCTTTCAGCTGCTCTGCTCCCAGGCTGTGGAACTGCCTACCCCCCAGAAATAAGAAACATTGGTTCTCTCCCCCAGTTTAAATCCCAACTCAAAACTCATCTGTTCAAATCTGCATATTCACTGTGAATCCATTGTTTGTTAATTTTATCTTGTGCTTTGTTTTATTGTTCTTATTTTGCTATTGTTTTACTATGTGTCTTCCTATTGTAAAGTGTCCTTGGGTGACTTGAAAGGCGCTTATAAATAAAAATTATTATTATTATTTAATTAACAATGAAGGAGAGACAGACCATCATAACACTTAAAAATGTAGGTCTTTCCTACAGAGACATTGCAAAGAAAGTCAAGGTGTCAGTGAGTCCAGTTTCCTTCACCATAAAAAAGGCACTCAGAAACTGAATCGGAGGGCAAGTTTTTGACAGTTAACAGCTTGTGTGATAGGTGGCTCAAAGCACAACAGCTTCAAGCACTGCTTAATAGAGGTTGTAGTAAGCAGTTTCACTTTCAACTGTCAAGAGAAGACTTTGAGCTGCAGGTTTGACAGGAGAAGTTGCAGCAAGAAAGCCATTGTTAAGACATCAGAATAAGAAAAAGAGGCTTGCCTGGGCCATGAAACACCGTCATTGGACTACTGAAGACTGGAAGAAGGTATTATGGACTGATGAATCAAAATTTGAAATCTTCAGTTCATAAGCAGGATCTTTATACACCATCGAGTGGGCAAAAGGATGGTTCCACAGTGTGTGGCATCAACTGTCAAACATGGAGGAGGAAGTGTGACGGTCTGGGCTGTTTTGCTGGATCCAGGGTCGGTGACTTGTACAGAGTGAGAGGATCTTTGAACCGCTGCAGAATGCTGTGGCTACCACAGCATTCTGCAGCGCCATGCAATACCCTCTGATATGTGCCTAGTTGATCAGGGGTCATCCTACAGCAAGATAATGACCCAAAACATAAGTCCAAGCTATGCCAGAAATACCTCAGGAAAAAAAGAACAAGACAGTAAGTTGAAAACATGGAGTGGCCAGCACAGTCTCCAGACTTAAACCCCATCAAGCTGGTTTGGGATGAGCTGGACAGAAGAGTGAAAGCAAAGCAACCTACAAGTGCCACACAATTATGGGAATTTCTGCAAAAGATATGGGAACTTTCTTAAGAATATTTATTATTATTAATAGTATTATTAATGTTAATATGGAATATTTATTTCTATTGTAGAAAGAATGCCATGGGTGTGTTCAGCTGTTATATCTGCCAATGGTGGCTACTTTGATGAGTCAAAGGTTTAGAATACATTTTGGTCTATAAACTGATTCCACAATTTCTCTTTTTAACTCAAATTGCTTATTTGTACTGTGCTTTCATTTCAGAGTGCAATGAAATGTTAAACTGCATAAATTTCAGTTAAAAACTGGAAAAATTGGGGTGTTCTAAAGCGTTTGACCAGTAGTGTGCATTCAGTGGGCTACTTACAATTCATCACTGCTTGTGGTGTGAGCGGTACTCTTTTTCAAATCGTCAGCTTCTCTTTTCTACTAATTTTTCTTCCTCTCCTCCATTTTTTTGTTCCTCTTTCTGTTTTTTTCCTTCTCTGTGTTTTCTTCCACCCTCTAATTTCTCAGCTGAAAAGGACAAAGCACTATCAGCTGCTTTAATTCTACCACTATACAAAAGTTCAGATGAAAGCAAAAACATACTGCAGACCATCTGATTTAAGTGTGTGTGTTTTTGTGTGTGTGTTGTTTTCACAGTTTTCTTATGGAAGCAGATAAATCAGATTCAAACCACTGCAGCGTGATTATTTAAATACCTGTGCTGTGTTCTGTCAAACACTGCATTGAGGTCAGGACAAGTAACCAATTAGTCCACTGACCATAAGATCATTAGTATTTGTTTTCAATTGAGTTCAGTTTTATTTATATAGCAGCCAGTCACAACAACAATTGCTTCAAGCCACTTTATATTTTATGGTTAAGACCCTACAGTAATACAAAGAAAACCGACAGAACCCCAAAAGTCATATACCCCCCTTTGAGCAAGTGCTTTGGTGACAGAGGGAAGGAAAAACTACATTTTAACAGGAAAAAACCTTCAGTAGAACCAGGGTCGGGGAGGGGCAGCCAGAAGCAGAAAATTAGAGGTCATCTGTGTCTTTATGTCTTTAAGACATTCCTGCAGTTTAACTAATTGGTGTGTGTTATCTGGCTTCATGGATAGATAAAGTTGTGTGTCATTTGCACAGCAGTGAAAATGTATGCTATAACGTCTAATGATACTGCGTAAGGGAGGCATGTATAATGTAAACAGAACTAGTTCTAGCACAGAACCCTGTGGAACTCCATAATTAACCTTAGTTTGTTCATGTAAATGGAGAGTCCTCTTCACACACTGAGCCATAAGAAGATAAGAAGCCATAAGAAGACAGGCAGCAATTTAAGGAGAACATGCAGCTGTGGTCAACTCTAAATCCCGACTGTAACTCTTTGAATAAACTGCTCCTTTGTAGATGATCAGTTAAGGCTGATCAGTTAAGTTAAAAAGCCTTTGGTTTTTTAAAAAGTGGTTTAATTATTGCAACCTTAAAAGCATGTGATACAGATCTCTATAAAGATGGATTGATCATATTTCAGATTAAAGAATGAATTAATAGTAGGATGTGGAGTCAAGTAGATATGTTAATAGTTTGGAGGAAGTAATTGAAGTCATTGAAAAATCAATGAGGAAAGACAATACAAGTAAATATCAGCAGTTCTTTATTTTAAAAGTGGTTGCACCTAATGATATATCTGAGGAATGGTTGGTTCTTTTCTCTATAATGATTAAAATTTTAATTGTGAAGAAATTTATGGAGTCCTCACTATTTCAAGTTAAAGGAATACTCGGCTCAGCAGAGCTCTGACTCTTTGTCAGCCTCTTTGCAGCACTGAAGAGAAACCGGGGATTATTCCTATAGTTGTGAGGGAGTGCATCTGTTGTACAGTAATGTATCTACAGATATCTATGGATGTTTTCACACTTACAGTTTGTTTACTCTGGTCCGAATCAGTTGATGAGTTTGTAAACCTGTAGCTTTTTCCTGTGCTTTGGTTTGTTTTCACATAGGGAAAAATATAAGTGAACTCCAAGCCAATCAATTACTGGTCATTACTGTTCACATCTGCTCAAACAGCTTTCATTAAGCGGGAAAATGAACCAGAGTCGATTTAAACTGACTAAACACCCTAAGTGGAATTCTGCTCTTTTATGAATTTCACTTTTCCCTCATGTTTTGCACTCACTACAAAACATCATGTAGTAAACTTTTTTTTTTTTTTTTTTTTTTTTTAACCTGTCCCGTTTGGTTCTTTTGCCATCAGAATTATTGTCTAAAGGCGAAGAAAGATGCCCAACGGATTTACTTTACCAAATGGACCATCCCAGCCTTGCCGTAATGGTCCATCTGATTCACCTTTTATTGTTTAGTTTATTTTCACTTGCTGAATACGGGACAGACTTGACTGGTGGAAAGAAAGGGGAGAAAGAAAGAGGGAAAGAAAAAAAACCTGAGAAGAGGAAAGGGAAAAAAAGGGCAAAAAACAAAAACCAACAGAATAAGCAAACAAAAAAAATACATATCGATCACCTGGATCACCTGTTGGGAAAGAAAAAAGAAAGCAAGCAGAAGAAAACGAGAGAATAAACAAGATCACAATGATATATGGGAATATGACAGTAAATACTAAATATTAAACATTATGGTGCAGCACGTGAGATCGACAGCGCACAGTGTGCTTTGAGGTAAGAGCCAAAAAGGGTGTAGTTTGTGTGTGTGATCACCCGTGTGTACACCTGTGAGCATGAACGCGCTTGTTTTTAAAAGGTTCCTTCATGTAATGATCTGCTAGAGGGTGTGGGGGGCCACTGCCCCGACCTCCAGGGCATGAAGCAGGTATGGAGGAGATCAAGACTCCAGACATCCAGAGGCCCCCAGAACACAAGAGACCAAGGAAGACCAACAGAGGGGCAGCCGCGCCACTATCCCAGAAAGAGCTGAGGAGAGTCCCAGATGAGGGGTCACTCAGCAGCCGCGGAGCAGAAGCCAGGGAGGGCTGCAGTGACGTGCCCGTGAGCTCCGCCGGCAGCCAGCTGTGCCTGAGTGACCGAGCCCCGGGCCGAGGGCACCCCGCCTCCGAAGTGGCCCCAGCGAGCCCAGGCTCCAGGCCCCGATAAGCAGCCGCCAAGGAGTGAGCCGGTGGGTTCCCGGGCGCCCACCCCCGGACACAAAGAACCACCAACGCACCGATGTCTGAGGGCGTCTGCCACCGGCAGGGGAAGTGGTGGGGGGAGATAGGCCTCCAAACCTTGGAGGGCCTGAGATGTCACCCAACCGTCACCCAAGAGCCAACAGAGCCCCTAATTGGCCATGACCGCTACCCCGGGTTGAGCCCCCCAAGGAAGATGCTCCCGGGGAACCCCCCGATGCCCTAAGCCTGTCCCTACCCCCACACCAATCACAACAGTGAAGGTGGGACCAGACTAAGACCCCCCACCCCCACTAGGTGATGGAGCTGATCAAAGGAGCCCAGAGAAATTGATCTGATGTGGTGGCAGAGGCTGTATTAAGGCTAATGTAATCTAATAGATAATTTCTATATTGGTTAGAATTAAGATTATTTTTATTTTTCCAGTTCATGAGGACTGTTTTCTTGGCTATGGATAGGGCAGTGAAAACCATATGGGCTATATTCTTTTCCGTAGTGACATTATCTAAGCTGCCCAACAAACACACTAAAGGGGAAGTTGGAATGTTACTGTCATGATCCTGGGTCCTTTTGACCCAGCGTTTTGTGTTTTCTATTATTGTGATTTTGGTTCTGTTCTTCCTCTGTTTAGTGTTTACTCTGTGCTGCCCGTGTGTTCCTGTGTCAAGTCCGCGTTCCTTAGTCTGTGTCCTTGCATGTGTAAGTTCCTGTTTTGTTGTGAAGGTCTGTGTCTTATGTGAGTGTTTTCAGTTTGCCTCCTGGTCTCGTCATGTTAATCATTCCCAGCTGTGTCCTCCACCTGTGTGCAATCTCCCTGTGTTTCTCTGGGTGTATTTAAGTCTTGTCTTCTGTCGTAGTCATTGCTGGTTCGTCTGTGTTGTTTCCCCTAGGTGTCCCTGCGTCTCTCCATGCATGTTTCCTCGGACCTCCCTGCCTCTTCGCTTCTGGTTTGTTTTGTTAGTTTCACCCAGTTTAGGTTTTTCAGTTCTCGTTCACCTGCCTTTGTTGTTTGTACGCACGTGTGTAATAAAGATTCACCTGCACCAGAGCTGCCGCATCTGGGTCCTCTCTATAAACTCCACACGCCTGCCACATCGGGCGTGACAGCACGAACCAGCCAACATGGACCCAGCAGCAGTAAATCCGTCTGAGGAGCTCCGGGACGACATCATTTATAATGTGGAGAATCTTCTCGGCCTGTGGCTGGAACATCCCCCGGAAGAGCTTCGCCGCGTAGTGGAAAGCCGGCTACAACGGCTCTTTTCCGGCCTGCCATGGCTACTGGAGTCTCTTTCCCCGACCATGCAGGCCTTTCTCCACCTCACACCACACCTTCTCTCTGCCACTCCTGCCTCGCTGCCCGACTCGCCAGATGTGTTCTTGCCCGGCTCGCGGAGCCGTCTGTGGGAGGAAACGCCGATCACGCGGTGCGCGCCACCCCACAGCCGGTCGTCTGGACTTCTGATTCGCCGCTGTGGTGAGTGAGAATTCTTTCCCGTTTTCAGACTGTGTGACTGTTCATTCTGGGGCTGTCTTCTGTGCAGCAGATGCTAAAGCGAACAGCTATTCCCCTGCTCAGCAGCCCCAAGCTCAGCTAGCCGCCCAGCAGCTATTTTCAGCTCAGTCGCCAGGGTCAGCTGCTCGCTCCCTCCCAGCTCAGGTTTCTGGTGTCACTCCACCACCGCTTTTAGAACCCAGGCCCTGCAGGAGGGGCAAGCAGCGGCGAAGAAGGATAATGTGGTGGAAGACACTGGGCTTACTCGCTGCAAGCCTTTGCGTTGTATTTGGGACTTCCAAGTTCGGAGCTACACAAGCTTCCCGCCTCCTCGTCCCAGTCTCACTCCACCACAGCTGCCCAGCCTCCAGTGGCTCACTTAGCTGCCCAGCCTCCAGTGGCTCACTTAGCTGCCCAGCCTCCAGTGGCTCACTTAGCTGCCCAGCCTCCAGTGGCTCACTTAGCTGCCCAGCCTCCAGTGGCTCACTTAGCTCCAGTGGCTCACTTAGCCCAGCCTCCAGTGGCTCACTTAGCTGCCCAGCCTCCAGTGGCTCACTTAGCTGCCCAGCGTCGCCTGTAGCTCAGTCTCCTGTGCCCCCAGTGTCGCCTGTAGCTCAGTCTCCTGTGCCCCCAGTGTCGCCTGTAGCTCAGTCTCCTGTGCCCCCAGTGTCGCCTGTAGCTCAGTCTCCTGTGCCCCCAGTGTCGCCTGTAGCTCAGTCTCCTGTGCCCCAGTGTCGCCTGTAGCTCAGTCTCCTGTGCCCCCAGTGTCGCCTGTAGCTCAGTCTCCTGTGCCCCCAGTGTCGCCTCCAGCTCAGTCTCCTGTGCCCCCAGTGCCGCCTGTAGCTCAGTCTCCTGTGCCCCCAGTGCCGCCTGTAGCTCAGTCTCCTGTGCCCCCCAGTGCCGCCCAGCCTGGCCCGGTGCCGCCAGCCCCCCAGTGCCGCCTGTAGTGCCCCTGTGCCGCCTGTAGTCAGTTCCCTGTGCCTTCTGTAGTGCAGGCCCCAGTGCCGCCTGTCCTGTGCCGCCCAGGCCCCTGCCCCCAGCCCCAGGCAGTGCCGCCTCCAGGCCCGCCGCCTGCAGTGCCCCCCAGTGCCGCCTCCAGCAGTTCAGCCTCCAGGCCCCAGTGCCGCCTCCAGCAGTTCAGCCTTCCCCAGCCTTCCAGCCAGCCTTCCCCAGTGCCGCCTCCAGCAGTTCAGCCTTCCCCAGTGCCGCCTCCAGCAGTTCAGCCTTCCCCAGTGCCGCCTCCAGCAGTTCAGCCTTCCCCAGTGCCGCCTCCAGCAGTTCAGCCTTCCCCAGTGCCGCCTCCAGCAGTTCAGCCTTCCCCAGTGCCGCCTCCAGCAGTTCAGCCTTCCCCAGTGCCGCCTCCAGCAGTTCAGCCTTCCCCAGTGCCGCCTCCAGCAGTTCAGCCTTCCCCAGTGCCGCCTCCAGCAGTTCAGCCTTCCCCAGTGCCGCCTCCAGCAGTTCAGCCTTCCCCAGTGCCGCCTCCAGCAGTTCAGCCTTCCCCAGTGCCGCCTCCAGCAGTTCAGCCTTCCCCAGTGCCGCCTCCAGCAGTTCAGCCTTCCCCAGTGCAGC